>JANIJH010458794.1:0-17382 GCA_024520975.1 Erythroxylum areolatum
TCCAAGAAAAGGGAAATTGTATGGATTTGCATGAATTTGAATAAAGATGGTTATAAGATAAGAAAGAAAGAAAGAAAGAAAAAAATTTATACGGGTTTTAGAATGTCCTAAGGTTTCCAACGCGATAAGTTTTCTATGCTTTGTGTTTTCAACAGATGTCGAAATTTGTTTTAGTTCGATGGATCCATTCGTTTATCTGCTTTGATTCGCTTCGATTCGCTTTTGTTCGCTTTGTTTTTCGATTTATGTTCTGCTTGCGATTCATTCGCTTCCGATTTGTCATTTGATTTGTATCCGATTTGATTCTGCCTTATGTTCCTTTTATTCGTTTCAATTCCCCTTTCGCTTTTGCTTCTGCATCTTGTGTTTCAGTTATTTGATTTGAATTCGTTTTGGTTTCGATCTCGTTCGTTCTCCGTTTTTCGGTTGGGATCCGGTTCCGAGATCGGTCCCAACAATCTCAAAGTCCTGTCCTTCTTCTTTACAAACATTACTAGAGCTCCCCAAAGTGATAAGCTAGGTCTGATAAAACCCTTATCCAATAACTCTTGCAACAAGGTCTTAAGTTCCACAAGTATCATCCTATACGAAGGAATCCATATGGGAGCAGTACCTAGAACAAGGTCAATCATAAACTCTGTTTTCTTATCCAGGGGTAATCCTGGCAATTTAGTGGGAAACACTTATGGAAAATCCCTAACAATAGGAATATCCCGTACTATCAGCTTATTTCAGCTATCAGTTACATTGGCTAAGTAAGCCTCACGTCTATTTCGAATTAGTCTGAGAGCACTCATTAAGGAAATCAACCTAGCTGGCACTACTTAACTAATACCTAGAAATACAACCTTGGTTAATTAGGGCATTCAATAGTCACTTCCTTAGTATAATAATTCATTACAGCTCTATGTGTAGTAAGCCAATCCATACCCAAAATAAGATCAATCTCCTTCAACTGCAATACTATCAAGTTGCCCTTCAACTCTGCCTAATCAATCCGAATAATGCACCACTACTACAGTAGTAGTCTATTTATTTTATTTTGACTAGCGTTATGACGCACAGTCACTCAGATACAGTAAGGCTTCCCTATTTCAGATTTAGAAACTCCTTCATCTTCCTATCTAGATAGATCTTAGCCATATAGTTCTCCTTAAAGACCCTTAGGAATCTCACGTTAGTCCACAACGTTAGGCAAAACTATTAGGAACAGTCTTCCACCACTAATAAGCTAGATCTTGTAGTAACGAGACTACGTAGTCAAACCTTTCATCAGACTCACAGTCTATCTAATAAAATATCCACTTCATTCTTTCCAACCAACCTTTTGCTTCTGTAGGGTCTGTACTTCCATAGAAGTCTACAGTCCCTTACTTTCTAAGCTTATCATACCTCCTCTCTCTCTTCTAAGAAATTCTCGAAGGCATTTGTTTAAACTGAGGTATCAGAGACTCTCTATTAGCTCTTATGGAATCAAGGTCAACTGACTCTATGACTCGATCTCCTATAGTAGATGACCTATAACAAAAAATAAAGGTGATCACTATATAAGTCTCTTACTTTATATCATGTTTAAATGCTCTTATACGTCCCTAAGGATGTCAAACCATACTCTGATATCAAAAATGTAACACACCACTACCATAGAGCATATGCCTAAATATCCAGAGGACATCTAAGAATATACCCTACGAGAATGGCGTGTTAGAGCAATCATAATCACTTATTATGGAAGCATAGAAACATAAGTAATTTAGAGGATCAACTTATCCCATTTCATTAACAAAACATAACTTATATTGTAGCATTACATTTCACACTCAATATATTTACATTACAAAAACATTTATGAGTTCACTGTTTTATACAAATGGTTCATATGACATGAGAAAAGTAAACAAACACACACTAGCTAGATACCTCAGATATTAACTAACTAGACCTTTGAACAATTCTTGTTTATAAAATTGACAGAACTAAACTTCTGTTAGTTTGCCTTAGAAGCTAGGTCTCCTCAGTACTTAAAAATCAATGTCACAATTTTGATGAGTTTGCGAAATTAGTGAGTGAACCATCATTGATGTGCTCACTCAAGTCAGAATAAAAATATCATAAGCATATAAACACATTCATAAGTATATCATATTATCCTATTTCGTGTACCACATCATTCAGAATAATCCAATGATTAATTTCAATCATTCATATCATTAACATGTATACAGACATTGCATGTCATTATAACAACTCAATTTAGTCATTCTTTGCAATCATTCACATGATATATATATATATATATATGCAAATGCTTATGAGACTCCACTTTCATTATTATTTTGTTATGACCAAGTGCCTATTTACTGTCTCTTATCCCTTGTGGATACCGGGCTCATTTAAGATATTGTCCCATTCCCCTTTGTAGGTACCGAGCTCATTAATAACTGAGCCTGTGGCTCTTTGTGGACATTTATAAGCTTTATGCTCTTTTCAGATTAGTCACTCTGGTTACAACTCTTTTATCTAATCATGCATATTCATGTGATGGAATGCAGCATTTCACATAATATACTATCAATAAATTTCATTCAAAGTGCACAGACACTTATCATATTCATTGGATCTAAGTCCAGCATTCAACATATGGTTAAGAACACATTTTATGTTGCACATTCAATTTGAAAACACTTCCAACACAATCCCAAATATCAAACTCCTCAGACCAATAATGTTTGAAATATCACAATCATATCAATAACAGTTCAATATCTAAAAGTTAATAAAAAACAATTCAAATATAGTGAGAAAACATCTAGGTTAACTTGCAGTACACTCCAGATAGTTATGGCCTTGATGATCTGGCAATGTTTTGATATGGACGCTCAATTTATGCTTCTATATCATGTAAAATACACATATTTACACACTACTAACTTGTTTAATCAAATGAGTACTCAATCATACACATTTATATGTGTTATGATCATTGCATGCTCAATTGACTATCTTGGGCATATATCCTTATTCACAAGTCTTGATCATTCATTGATTATAGCTTCTATTTATCTAGTTTACAATTAGGTTATGCCTTAAGTAAGTTTGATTAATTTGAATTCTTCAATAATACATTCATCAATCCTTTCCTAGCATTATATAATCACACAATTTCCCAATTCTCATTCAATTATACCTAATTCATTACGTATATCCTTCGAATAATCTTTGCATTCATAAGAACATTTTTATACCTTCAATAACTCATATTTCCCAAATTCATATACATTGATATCAAACAATCCATTCCTTAAATTATAACATCAATTAACAACCTAAACTTACCAAACACTTAATCAATTAATCAAGCAACTACCTAGGTTCATTTCAAGCCCCAATCATGTCCAATTGCACATAAATAAAGTAACATATCCTTATATGGTTTAAATATCACTCAAAACTAAAATTTTCTCACTTCCATGCATTGCCCATGATTGTAGGAAGGAGCTAATGTAGCTCCGAAAATCGTGAGATGACTGAACCGAAGATTCACCATCCTTTTCTTTCAATTTTTTCGAGCTTTTAACATCTTCATACCAAATTCAACACATCGTCAACGTAGTCCATTACTTATACCTCAATTATACCTTAATTATGTGTCATTCTCTCATCAATTCTGTATCAAATTCTAATTCAAATCATTCATTTGGTAGCTCACAATTTATGGTCTTTCATGCATCAAAATCAAAACAGAAACTATCATTCATTTGATCATACATGTAGTCCTAATTCTTTCCCATTTCAAGATCACTATATTAACACCTTTCTTTAACATAAATTCACCTTCATTATACCTCAACTAATAATCCAATTCATCCATGAAACAACCTATAATCAATAGTTTTTTTTATACATAAAAAACTAGGCATAAAAGTATCCAAGTTTAAGTATCAATTTCCAGCACAATTCATCATCAACATCATATACAATTCATCCCAATTCAGTCATCATAACCCTTCTATTATAACATGCCATAAAAATCAATCCTTTACTTACTTGTCTAGCTCAAATTTCCACCTCAAAGATCATGCTAATTTAGCTCTCCATGCATGCAAAATCATCACAAATTCAAGGTGGGAATTGGATGGTTTTTGGCTAGGATTAAAGACTATAATAAGAACAACTACGTTATGATTCTTTACCTAACTTTGTAAGGGTAAAATCATAGATTTTGGTGTAGCCATTTAGGAAGAATTAAACCAAAAATGCAGACCTATGAGATGAATGCAAGTTTCGATGGAGAGAGTAAAGAAGGAAGGGAAATGAACTCGACATAAACTTTTCTAGCATTTGCTTAATTCAAGTAGATGCAAGGTATCATTTTCTTATATTAACATTTGTCTTTAATCATGCATCCCATTTGTCCACTCCATAGGCTACAAAATGTCATTATAATACTAGGCCATTTTTCACTCAATAATCAATGCCATTTGTCAATTAATTTCTTCTGCCAAATGTCACTCATTTATCTATTCCAAATTTCACTTAATTATAGGCTTAATCATCCTAATTTTCCATATTAATTTGTCTTGCCACTTGACATTTTTCCTAGTCTAAATGTACATTTTAATTCATCAATTTTCCAATTGTAACAATTAATTCCAACTTGACTACTTATAACCAATCAAACCAAAATTCAAGACATAAGTAATAAACAATTCACATCATGATCATTTTAACCCTTTTATACCTCGAAATATGTCAATTGAGTGCATATATTATCTTTGCAATGTGTAGTAATTCATAATTCATGTTTGTATGCATGTGAATGAAATGCATTTTCATGAACTCTCAATGATATGACTCATATGCAAAATTCTAAAGCTCTAATCCTTAGTATGGAAAACAAGCTATTACATGAGGCTAACTTCATTAGACCAACCATATATATTGAGTGGTTAACTAACATTGTACCTATACTTAAGATGATTAACAAGATAAGAATTTGTGTCGACTTTAGGGATTTTAATATAGCTACTCCTACTGGTGTATACATGATGTTGATTGCAAATTCTTTCATAGATGCAATGATCGAACATTCTTTGTTTTGTTTTATGGACTATTATTCTAGTTGTAATAAAATTTTATAGCCAAAAATGATATTTCCATAATGACTTTCAGGTGTCTATGTTGGACCTCGAACTTTTCTTAGAAGATTAGAACTATTAAATGAGAAATTTTCGTGATTGGTCATAAGTAAAGAACAAATGATGAAAATTTTTGAATTAGAAATGATAGACAAGATTAAAGTAGTGAATGAGAAATGTAGATAGATTCATGATTTGCTTTAGTGTTTTTGGTGGATAAGAGATTATGAAATTGGAAGAATTAGGGTGAAAGTTAGAAGTAAAATGAAAGCAAAAATGAAGTTGAATTTGTGTAGTAAGTTGATGAAGAATATGTACATATGTGTATGTTTTGTTATTGGTTTTCATGATTAATCATGGACTATAATTTCTTTATAGATGATATTGACTTGAAATGAAGTTGAGAATGAGGAGTAAATGAAGTAAAAAAGGGTGATCTTGGTATGAGTTGTGTTAAGGAAAGTTTTTGAAATAAAATGGTTAGTTGATCTGGAAAATGTTAACTGAGTATGCTTCAGTCGTTTAGCCATAACTTCCTCACTAGTTATCCAAACGAGATGATCATTGATTTGCATCAAACTAGAGACATATGGGTACATTTCTTTTGAAAGCATCAAATTTAAATTCTGTCTTTAAGAATCTCAAAATTTGTCATGAAGTTGAGAACTGGGTGTAGTACATTGGTGGATGAATGTAAAATTCATGTTTTTACTTCGAGGGGAAATTCTGGATTGATCTAAGCTGAATTAGATAAAGTTATCTTCTAGAAAGTTGTAGGTGTTTCTTTTATCTTTCCAACGGTATAGAGTATGTAAGTTTTATATATTGGAGTTAAAAGTTGTGGTCCTTATAAGGGGAGATGCTTAGGAGTGTAGATGGTATCAGTTGTGATGACATCATATTGTCTATGATGATGTCGTATCGTCTATGATGACATCATATTGTCTATGAAGACGTCGTATAGTCTGTGATGATGTCATATCGTCTTAAGTTGACTCTATTTCGTCTTATGTTGACTAGAACATCTTTTGGTCCAAATTTGACCCTCTAAGTAATAGAATCTATCTTTGAGGACTTTATAAAAGTTGTAGATCTTGAAGTCCTCTTTCAAATTATCCAAAGAACACCCTAATCTAAGTTTTCTAGATAAAGTTATGAACATTTTTCCAATTTGTCTCATCCTTTGTCCGGGTTCATCTGACCCTATCATCTAGTCCATTTTTGACCCTTCAGATAATCAAATTTGCCTTTTAGGTCTTCATCAAAGTTGTATATCTTGAAGTCCTATTCTAAATAATCTAAAGAACACCTTAATCTGAGTTCTCTAGAGAAATTTATGACTATTTTTCCAATTCGTCTCACCCTTTATGTAGGTTCATCTGATCCTATCATCTTATCCCACTTTTGAACCTGTAGATAACCGAATTGGTCCTCACTGTCTTCATAAGAGTCGTAGATCTTGATGTTATCTTTCGCACCATCTAAAGAACAGCTTAATCAAACATCTCTAAGGAAAGTTATGATAATTTTCCCAATTCGTCTTATCCTTCGTTTGGTTTCATTTAACCCTATTGTCTGGTCCACTTTTGACCCTATAGATGATATAATTTATCTTCAAGCTCTCATGAAAGTTGTAGATTTTGAATGCTTCTTTCTAACCATCTAAAGAACACCTTAATCTAACATCTATAGGGAAAGTTATGACAATTTTCCCAAATCGTCTATCCCTTCACCTGGTTTCATCTGACCCTATCGTCTTGTACACCTTTGACCATTCAGATGATAGAATTTGCCTTCAAGGTTTTCACAAAAGTTGTAGATCTTGAAATTTAATTTTGAACTATCTAAAGAACACTATAATCCAATTTACGTAGAGAAAGTTATGCCATTTGTCTCGAAACATATTCAGTATGATTGAGGACAAAACCTTGTTTGATTCTTTCAGCTATAACCTTTTTATCCGACCTAAAAATGAAATGATTCTTAAACCCATAGATTCTTAACACATTTTTCTGTCCCTCCATAGATTTTGGTAGCATTTGGTGTTGATTCAAAAAAGATTGTTTGAATCAAAGTAAGGGTATCGATTGGAAGAGTATGAATTGGATGTTTTACTGAACATACTTTGGTACTTTGATGATTTATATATTGATAGAGCTCCAAATGAGATGATTCTTGTTTCCAAATAAACTAGAGACATGGAGATACAAATGGTATGAAGAAATAGAAATTTAATTCAGTCTCTAAGACTTTCAAATTCTGGATGGAAGTTGGGTATAATGTATTGTTTCAGTCTAACAATAGTCTGAAATGTTTGGGCCCTAATTTTCAGATTTCTAAACCAAATGGATTGATTTTGGTGTCATTAGAAACATAAGACAAGGGAGAACATTTTTCCAGAAGAAAGATTTATGTCAAAATGTTAAAGGGTATTGTTGGCAAGACACTTAAGCATAAAAAAGATATAAGGTATAAATGGAAGGGCAAATAGGGCATTTCTCACTCATTAAGGGTATAATTAGAAGAAGAAGTGTTGTATTGCATTTCAAGAAGAGAGGAGAACAAAAATTGAAGAGAAAAAGAGAGAGTGTCATAGAGAAGAGAGAGAAATATGAAGAGAAGAAGAGACGGAGAGAAAGAAGAGAAACAAGCTAGGAATTAATTTTTCTTAGTCTTCAAGAGAGATTTTGGAGCTGTTCAAGAAGCGAAAAAGGTAGAGGAAGAGAATAGCTTCCCTTTGAGCTAAAGATCTCTTCATTTGGTGAAGAATCAAGGTAAGACCATTTTGGATCTTTTGGATTTGTGGAAGGATTTTAGTTCGTAGAGTTTAGAAAACGCTTAGGTTTAAACATTCTAGAATCAATTTTAGTGATTTTGCATTATGGGATTTTCTATTAGATTCCTATTGAATGAGACTTGATTTGTTTTAGGGAACCAAGAGAATCCTACCTATGGGTAAGGGGAAAGACAACCTTGACTTGGATTTTTGCAAGCAAATTAGGTAGGTAATGTATTTATAGTTTTGTGTGATTGGGCAAATTCTTCCCTATGTGTGTGTATGTGTTGAATGCATAAATTTTTAATTGATGCTGTGGGGATTTGATAATGCATGATGATTTTGATTATGTTATACCATGGAAAAGGTTATAACATTATGTATAAACGAAAAGAAGAAAAAGCTTGAAATTATGAGCATTTTCATAAAATAATTTTGAGCATGATTATGTGCTTATGTTTGGGCGAGAGTGGAACAATTCTGTTCATCACGTGCTCGTTGATAAGAGCCTTCTCTCGGCTGCTCGCTCATGGTGTATGAGCTCCAAAAATGGACTCATTTTGTTCATGGGGTAAACTTCGGTTTCTCCATTCTGTTTCCATGAAACCCTCAAGCCATTTGTTGTACATTGCTTCTTTAAATTGTCAAGTATGAATCATTTTGAGTGTTATATGTTATGAGTTTTGAGCTAATTTGATGAATGTTTAAATTGCTGGATATTTATGTACATATATATACGTGTACATATGCTTGACTTTGTTTAATTGCTAATAGCTATAAATATGTTAGCCACTGAGCTGTGTAGCTCACCCCATTACCTTCCACTCCGCAAGTGAAAAAGCAAAACATCATTGATCCTTGCAAAGTTTGGTAAAGACCAAGAACAAAGACTTTTGTAATTAAGTTAGTTCATAAACTTTTGGTATTTAAAATCATATTAAGCATAAGCATTCAATTGTATCATGTGTATTTTGTATTTTGTATTAAGCCAACGGTGTGGCATTTGGTATGTAAATAAAGTTTTTTTTCAAACTATTTTGCTTTGGTAATGAAATGGTTGAGTTGTAGTAATAAGCTTGTTTGATGTTTGACTATTGTAGGCACGCCACCCTTATGGGATGACAGAAAAGTTTTGTATGACTCCGGATTGTTGGGCTCCGAAAACAGGGTCCAACATCTTGTGATATCAAGGCTTAGGTTTTTCCTAGGCTTAGAATGTATAGTGTTATGAATTGGTAGGCTATGTGCTTAATTGTTATATTGTGAATTGATGTGTTGCATTAAGTGGCATACATATCATGCATACATGTAGAAAATAAGATTAAAATGAAAGTAAGCTAAAATATGGTGTCTTATCGAAGGAGTAAAATGCCACCTTGTAAAAGAATACGAGGAGTTTTGCAAGGATCTACTGCATCTGATTCCTCACCATTAGAGAAGGGTACTGATGAGTATAGAATCCCAGTAATTGCAACCATATGAGTCATATATATGAACTTCCGTTAAGAGCTTGGACTATTAGAAATGATGAGAAGAATGGTGTTTGGTTAGAGTGAAAGATAAGGACAGTTTGTGAATATTTAGAAATAAGAAATATGGTGTAGTCCGATATATTAGACATAGATTCAATATTTTTGGTTATGTCAGCAAATAAGGTAACAGAATTCCATTATGGATATGTGCTTGAATTGATAGGGATGTGAAAAGAATTTCATGAATTGATTGAGGAAGAAATAGGGACATAGGTGGAAATGACAAGATTTAAGGAGTACAAGTAAAGAGGAATTGAAAGGTTGAACTAGGAATTTAAAATGATCGTTTAATTGGTGTGATAAAAATTATGATCCGGTAGAAGATTGTGTTAGTGAATTCGATATCATAATGTTAACATGGCCATGCATTTATGCTTCTAAATGTAGAAGTCCTCAAGATTTTATCGAGTAGTTATTAGGAGCACCCAGCTAATAATGTGGTTACATTGGTGAATAATGTGATTGAGTATATATAAGATCTATATTTGGATATGGTGTAGGAGATAATCTATGATTCCTATAGCAAAAATCATGAGATGAATCAGAGTAACACGATGGAAGTACGATATAGGTGATTATGCCGAAAAGGTAACTAGTATGGAGAAGATCATTTGAGAAAGGTAAGTCAATTAGGAAATTGAAAGAAACCTGAGATGTATTAGGGAACCAATTAAGATAGTAGGGTATTTGAATAAGCAACTAAATCGAGCGTTTTTGCTGAATATAGTAGTTTGGAAGAAATTATTCGAGTGAAGAAGTTACTTAGAAGACTAAGGAAAACATAAGACCGCATTACCACAATTTGTTTGATCACTTAGGTAAGAATTTCGAGGAAGAAATTCTTTAAGGGAGAGAATTGTTGGACCCCAAACTTTTCTTAGAAGATTAGAACTATTAAATGAGAAATTTTGGTGATTAGTAAAAAGTAAAGAACAAATGATGAAAATTCTTGAATTAGAAATGATAGACAAGATTAAAGTAGTGAATGAGAAATGTGGATAGATTCATGATTTGCTTTGTTGTTTTTGGTGGATAAGAGATTATGAAATTGGAAGAATTAGGGTGAAAGTTAGAAGTAAAATGAAAGCAAAAATGAAGTTGAATTTGTGTAGTAAGTTGATGAAGAATATGTACATATGTGTGTGTTTTGTTCTTGGTGTTCATGATTAATCATGGACTATAATTTCTTTATAGATGATATTGATTTGAAATGAAGTTGAGAATGAGGAGTAAATGAAGTAGAAAAGGGTGATCTTGGTATGAATTGTGTTAAGGAAAGTTTTTTTAAATAAAATGGGTAGTTGATTTGAAAAAAGTTCACTATGTTTCAGTCTTTTAGCCATAACGTTTTCATTAGTTATCCAAACGAGGTGATCATTGATTTGCATCAAACTAGAGACATATGGGTACATTTCTTATGAAAACATCAAATTTAAATTCTATCTTTAAGAATCTCAAAATTTTGTCATGAAGTTGAGAAATGGGTGTAGTACATTGGTGGATGAATGTAAAATTCATGTTCTAAATTTGAGGGGAAATTATGGATTGATCTAGGCTGAATTAGATAAAGTTATCTTCTAGAAAGTTGTAGGTCTTTCTTTTATCTTTCCAATGGTATAAAGTATGTAATTTTTGGATATCAGAGTTGAAAGTTGTGGTCCTTATAAGGAGAGATGCTCAGGAGTATAGATAGTATCATCTGTCATGATGTCATATCATCTGTGATGACATCGTATCATCTGTGATGACGTCATATCGTCTGTGATGACATCATATCGTCTTAAGTTGACTCTGTTTCATCTTAGGTTGACTTTCTGCTTCATCTTACATTGACCAGAACATCTTCAAGTCTAAATATGACCCTCTAGACGGTAGAATCTATCTTTGAGATCTTCATAAAAGTTGTAGATCTTGAAGTCCACTTTCAAATCATCTAAAGAAAACCTTAATCCATGTTCTCTAGAGAAAGTTATGACCATTTTTCCAATTCATCTCACCCTTTGTCCGAGTTCATCTGACCCTATTGTCTGGTCCATTTTTGACCCTTCAGATGATAGAATTTGTCTTTGAGGTCTCATAAAAGTTGTAGATCTTGAAGTGCTCTTTCAAATCATCTAAAGAACACCCTAATATGAGTTCTTTAGAGAATGTTATGATCATTTTTCCAATTCGTCTCACCCTTTATTTGGGTTCATCTGATCCTATCGTCTTATCCCACTATTGACCCTATAGATAACTGAATTGGTCCTTAATGTCTTTATAAGAGTTGTAGATCTTGAAGTCATCTAAAGAACACCTTAATCAGTCATCTCTAGGGAAAGTTATGACAATTTTCCCAACTCATCTTATCCTTCATCTGATTTCATTTGACCACATCATTTGGTCCACTTTTGACCCTGTAGACGATAGAATTTGTCTTCTACTCTTCATGAAAGTTATAGATCTTGAAGGCCTCTTTCTAACCATCAAAAGAACACATTAATCCGACATCTATAGGGAAAGTTATGACAATTTTCCCAAATCGTCTGTCCCTTTACCTGGTTTCGTCAGACCCTATGGTCTTATACATGTTTGACCATTCAAATGATAGAATTTGCCTTCAATCACAAAAGTTGTAGATCTTGAAATTTCCTTTCAAACCATCTAAAGAACATTGTAATCTGATTTATGTAGAGAAAGTTATGCCATTTCTCTCAAAACAGGTTCAGTATAATTGAGAACAAAACCTTGTTTGATTATTTTGACCATAACCTTGTTATCCGACTTGAAAATGAAATGATTCTTGAACCTATAGATTCTTAACACATTTTGCTGTCCCTCCATAGATTTTGATAGCATTTGGTATTGATTCGAAAAAGATTGTTTGAATCAAAGTAAGGGTATAGATTGGAAAAGTATGAATTGGAGCTTTTATTGAACATAGTTTGGTATTTTGATGATTTCTGGACCGGTAAAGCTCTAAATGAGATGATTCTTATTTCAAAATATACTAGAGACATGGTGCTACAAATGTTATGAAGTTAATTCAGTCTCTAAGACTTTCAAATTCTGGATGGAAGTTTGGTATAGTGTACTATTTCAATCTAACAATAGTTTGAAATGTTTAGGTCCTAACTTTCAGATTTCTAAACCAAATGGATTGATTTTGGTGTCATTAGAAACTTAAGAAAAGGGAGATCATTTTTTTAGAAGAAAGAGTTATGTCAGAATGTTCAAGGGTATTGTTGGCAAGACACTTAAGTATAAAAAGACATAAGGCATAAATGGAAGGGCAAATGGGACATTTTTCACTCATTAAGGGTATAATTGGAAGAAGAAGTGTTGTCTTGCGTTTCAAGAAGAGAGAAGAACGAAAATTGAAGAGAAAAAAAGAGAGTGTCATGAGGAAGAGAGAGAAATATGAAGAGAAGAAGAGAAGGAGATAAAGAAGAGAAACAAGCTAGGGTTTAATTTTTCTTAGTCTTCAAGAGAGATTTTGGAGCTGTTAAAGAAGCGAAAAAGGTAGAGGAAGAGAAGAGCTTCCTTTTGAGCTAAAGATCTCTTCATTTGGTGAAGAATCAAGGTAAGAACATTTTGGATCTTTTGGATTTGTGGAAGGATTTTAGTTCGTAGAGTTTAGAAAATGCTTAGGTTTAAACATTCTAGAATCAATTTTAGTGATTTTGCATTGTGGGATTTGCTATTGGATTCTTATTGAATGAGACTTGATTTACTTTAGGGAACCAAGAGAATCCTACCCAAGGGCAAGGGGAAAGACAACCTTCACTTGGATTTTTGTTAGCAAATTAGGTGGGTAATGTATTTATAGTTTTGTGTGATTGGGCAAATTCTTCCCTATGTGTGTGTATGTGTTGAATGCATAAATTTTTAATTGATGTTGTGGGGATTTGATAATGCATGATGATTTTGATTATGTTATACCATGGAAAAGGTTATAACATTATGTATAAATAGAAAGAAGAAAAAGCTTGAAAGTATGAGCATTTTGATAAAATGATTTTAAGCATGATTATGTGCTTATGTTTGGGTGAGAGTAGAACCATTCTGTTCATCACATGCACGTCGACAAGAGCCTTGTCCCAGCTGCTCGCTTGTGGAATATGAGCTCCAAAAATGGACTCATTCTATTCATGGGGTAAACTTTAGTTTCTCCATTCTGTTTCCATAGAACCCTCGAGTTGTTTGTTGTGCATTGCATCTTTAAATTGTCAGGTATGAAACATTTTGAGTGTTATATGTTATGAGTTTTGAGCTAAATTTGATGAATGTTTAACTGCTGGATACCTATATATGTATATATATATATATATATATATATATACGTGTACATATGCTTGACTTTGGTCAAATGCCAATACCTATAAATATGTTAGCCACTGAGTTGTGTAACTCACCCCATTACCTTCCACTCCGCAAGTGAAGAAAAAGCAGAACATCATTGATCCTTGCAAAGTTTGGCAAACACTAAGAGTAGAGACTTTTGTAATTAAATTAGTTCAGAAATTTTTGGTATTTAGAATCATATTAAGCATAAGCATTCAATTGTATCATATGTATTTTGTATTTTTTGTTAAGCCAACAGTGTGGTGTTTGGCATGTAAATAAAGTTTTTTTTCAAACTCTTTTGCTTTGGTAATGAAATGGTTGAGTTGTAGTAATAAGCTTGTTTGATGTTTGACTGTTGTGGGCACACCACCCTTATGAGATGACGGAAAAGCTTTGTTTGACTCTAGATTGTTGGGCTCCGAAAACGGGGTCCAACAGTCCAAGGTTAATAGTGACATTTGAGTTAGTTGTAATGCCTTTTTATTTAAAAAATACCAGAGTCATTTATCATAGGTCTATGAATGCTACCTTTCATAATTTGATAGGACATATTTTTGAAGTTTACATAGATGACATTATCATGAAATAAAAAAAGAGTGTAGATCATATTTAGGATTTATGAGAACCCTTTTGTAGGATTATAATGCACAAATTGAAGTTGAATCCCCTAAAGTGTGTTTTTAGAGTTAAATGAGGAAAATTTTTAGGGTTTATAGTTCACAATAGAAGAATTGAGCTGAATAAAAATAAAGCAAAAGCCATTCTTGAAGTGAAACTACCCTAAAATAGGATGAATCCTTAGAAGTTTCTAGACTAAGTGAACTACATAAAAAGGTTTGTTGCTAATATGGAAGGAAAATCAAAAGAGTTTTTAAACTTATTAAGTTGATGAATTATAAAGAATTCTAGTGGGAAGAAATGAATTAGGCAACATTTGACAGTATTAAGGAATATTTAACCAAGCCTCTAGCACTAATGCCCCTCAAAAATTTTTTTTGTTAAAGATATATATCTTCTCTATAGAAGAATTTATTAGATGTCTATTGGCTTAGAGTAAAGAGGTAGGCTATGAACAAGCTATCTAATTTTTTAAGCATAATTCTTACTTTAATTGAAAAGAATTATATACCTATTGTCAAGTTATGTTTGGACTTATATTTTGCTTATTCAAAACTAAGGAATTATTTGTTGCAAAATAAAGTTTATATGGTTTGACATACTAATTTAATGAAATTCATGCTGAATAAGCCAATTATCTAAAAAAAATTACGAAATGACTTATGACTCTTATATACTTCAACTTGGTATATTACTTATAAAAGACTAAAAGGTGTAACGCTAGTCAACTTCTTAGTAAACCATCCCTTAATTAAGGTATAAAAAGATGTGTAACATTTAGTTCACAATTGTGAGAAGAAACCATAGGAATTGAAATTTGATAGGTCTAGTACTACAAAGTCTGTTGATGTTGGAGTAGTCATAACCATACCAAATGGGACCACTCCTTTAAAATGGACTTCCCATATACTAAAAATCAGGCGAAATATGAAGGATTGATCATTGTACTAGAAATTTTAGTTGATCTTGGAGCCAAAGAAGTTCTTTTCAAAGGAGATTCTTAATTGGTATTGCATCAAATGGTAAGAGAATATAAGTGCATCAGTTTGACTTTTTCACCCTATTATATTGTCTCTGTTCAATTGGTAGAATTCTTTGATGATATAGAATTTTAGTTATTTTATAAAATTGGGAGCCAAATGAGCCATCACAAATAGTATCTGGGTTGAAAAAGTTAAAAATTTTTGTTTATAAACATATCATGGTACAAAGAAGGTCTCAACCATCCATTTATAAAAAGGTAATTCCGTTATAAGTTTTTACTATTAATAAAGAAGATGCCTAGTATTAGATAATAGAGAACAATTTTTTATGAAAAATCCTAGAAAGGAAGTACCTTTCAAACTTTAGCAATATGTACTTAATTTTATGGTGATTGAAGGAATCTTATTTTGTCAACGTGATAATGGACTTCTTTTTAGATGTATTAAGATGCCTACTTCTAAGTTACATTCTATAATTAAATTATAGCCATTTATAGGATAAGCTATTGATCTCATTTGGAAGATATATCCACCATCTTCAAAAGGCCATAGTTTCATTCTATTAGCCATATATTACTTTACTAAATGGGTGGTAGCTTAACCTTTAAAGAAGGTTTATCAAATAGATGTAGTCAAATTCATCACAAAACATATTATTTCATTAGTTTGGAATTCTTAAATTGATAATAAGTGATCAAAGAAACATGTTTATAGGCCAGGAAATTAGGGATTTTTTTGGAGATTATAGGATTAATTTGTTAATTCAACTCCATATTATGCTTAGGATCATGATCAAGTTGAAGCATAAAACAAAATAATTATCAAGATCCTAAAAATGTCATTAGAGGAGAATCCTAGAGCATGATATAGAATTATGTAAAAAGGCCTTGTGGGCATATCATACTTCTAAACTTATTGCTTCAAGAATTAGCCTATTTACTTTACCCTATAGACATAATATTGTTCTTTATATAAAAGTGGTGTTTCCATCCTTGAGAGTAGCTAGGAAAAATTATTTGGAAAATTCTAAGTTTTCAACAGCAATATTAATAAAATTAGAGGACTTATATGAAGTGAAACTTTAGGCTTTGAATATTATGATTATTCATACGGAAAATATGGAAAAAATTCTATGACAAAATATTTTGTAAGTAGTAATTCTAGGATGGATTAATGCGAAAGTTGATAATATTGCTTAGGATAAAAGATAAAAAATATGGTAAATGGTCTCCAAATTTGGGAGGGCCATTTAGAATTCATAGAGTCTTAAGTAGTAATGCCTATTGATGAGCTAGTTTAGAGGGAGAACCTCACTGGTGTTTCATTAATGGGAAGTATTTGAAGACTTATGTACCTACCTGTTTTGAAAAGTCTGAGATAAAGGAACAATGGAGAATTCTCAAAAATCAGATAGCATTTGTCCAAAATAAACATTCATAGATAAAGTTCAAAATATAAAACTAACAAAAAGTTGACAAATTGAAGCAAAGAAGAGAAGTTCAGATTTGGTCCAAATTAAAGGATTGAATTTCATGCTATTAGTTGATACATATAAATTGGTCCTCTTTGGTTTGCAAGACGTGTTGTTTCTAGATTCTGATTTCATCCTTCTGTAGCACCAATGATTGTTCTAACTCTATAGTTATTTGCTTGACTTTATAAAACTCTCAATTAAGTCATTATCCTTCTTATTTGAGAGCTTCTTTGTAACTTCCCGTTACCCATATTAAGGCCCAAATAGTGTATATATTAATTTAGTGAGAAGATAGAAAGTGCATTTCATGTTCATGCATTATTTGGCATACACATAAACTTGAATATTGAATTTTTACACATTAAAATAATTGTACATACATTCATTGACATTTTCTGGGTATAATTGATTTATAAAATTGGTTTTATTAAGAATTGTGGTTTTTTATATGTTGAAAATGTTGGACCCCACCCCCCACCCGTAGGTGTTTGCAGGTTATACTGCGGCGAGTGTTTGCGGGTTATACCGCGGCATC
>JANIJH010459000.1:0-17373 GCA_024520975.1 Erythroxylum areolatum
TTTTATTAATAATAAATATTTTCATTACAAAACTGTAACTGAAGAAGAAAAAGTTACATGTAAATACACTTGCTTTCCAGGGAACTATATTTACATAACTCCAACATTTGTGTGATTGTGAGTAAATTTGTTATAATTTTTTTCATTTGAAATGTTTTTTATGCATGCCCCGAAGAGTTAGACTTGATCCTTTCCAACCTGAGATTGAGAGATGCTTAAGGAAGATTAGAAAAGAGAGGAAAGAACAAGAGAGAAGAAGGGTAGTTGTTGAACAGGAGTCGAATAAGCCAACTAGCGAGAGTGAGTCGAGAGAAAGAGTGATCATGGCTGAAAATCTTGCTTTTATGCAAAATCCTAACTTTCATGCAAACCAACCTAGAAATGGTGATAATGGAAGAAATGGAGAGCAGGAGAGAGTTGGAGAAAATAGTGGGAATTAGAGACGGAGAACCATTAGGGAAGCAACAACTTCTGATGTGAATTACGATTCATTTACTGTTTCTTGTCCTAATTTTGATGTTAATTTTGAAGTGAAAGGATTACTCATTAATTCTCTTCCTAAATTTCATGATTTGGCAGGAAAGGATTCATACATGCACCTACAATCCTTGTCTACGATCTGTCAGAGTATGAAGCCAGTGGGAGCATCATTAGACCAAGTTTTATGGAAGGTTTTTCATGTGTCCCTGGAAGGAAAGGCACGAGAGTGGTATATAAGCCTCCCAAGACATGTGGCAAATGCCTATCATAGTTGGGCCAATTTGAGGAAGGCCTTTTTGGAGAAGTATTTTCCTACTTCGAGGACTTCATCAATGAGGAAGGAGATTTATTCGGCAAGGCAAGATTATGATGAGTCTCTTTATAATTATTGGAATCGCTTCTAAGACCTACTGTCCAGATGCCCCTATCACCAAATACCTAATGAGCAGTTAGTGCAGTACTTTTATGATGGGTTGAAGAGTCAAGTTAAGGGTATGTTGAATGCAATATCAGGAGGATCTTTGATTGGTCTTACAACTTTAGAAGCATAGGACTTGATCAAGAAGATGGCTTTGAATAATCAACAGTATAGTGTGAGAGATACCAGAGGGGTCTATGAGTTGGGAGCTTCAACAGCTCAACTTAAAAGAATGGAGAGTTTAAAGTCCAAGGTTGACTCATTAGAGAACAGAATCACATCACAATTGTCTTTCATCACTGCAGAATTGAAGAACATGAATGTGCATTGACCATCATCTTCTATGTATCTTACTATACTCAATTGCGAAACTTGTGGGTCGATGATGAACATAACCAGTATTTGCCTAAGTTGGTATGAGGAGGTGTCAGCAGTGTATCTGGAAAGGAAAAATCAAAATTGGGACCCTTACTCCAAAACTTATAATGAGGGTTGGAAGGCCAATCCTCGATTTAGTTAGAGGAATGAAGAGGGCAGAACTCAAAAAAGATTTCAGCAAGGGGGAAGAGCTGGTACTTCCACTACGCAGTTCCCTAACCAGCAACAAGCTTTGATTGTCCCAACCAAAGAGGACACCAATCAGTTGCTACAAAACAAGACGACTTTGATGAAGGAAGAGAGGAATTCTAGCACCAATCAATTTAATGCACTAGCTACTCTTATCCAGTAGGATTCCTCTAAGACAACTGCTCAGTTCAATGTTTTAGGGAAGAGAATGGAGCAATAGGAAACAAAGGCAGAAAATATCAACTTATATATGACCCAATTGTCCAACGATTTGAGAGAGAACTAAGTAAGAAGAAGTGGAACAATTCCTTCTAACACGGTCACGAATCCAAAAATTCTGAAGGCAATTGCCTTGCGAAGTGGGAAACAGGTGAGGTTTAGTCATCAAGAAGAAGAAGCATGTGATGAGGAGATTGAGAGTGAAGAAATGCCTCTGCTAAAGGAGGAAATCAAAAAGTATCAATGTTTCAAGTAGGAGACCTTATTGAAAGAAAGGAAGTCTACATCAAAGGTCAAAGGAGCTACTTTAGGAAGTCTACATCAAAGGTCAAAGGAGCTACTTTAGAAAGTTCCAAGGATAAAGTTGAGCATGGGGAATCAAGCAAGCATGACGCCAAAGGTAAGGAGGTAAATCTTCAGGACCTTCCTTTTCCAAATTCATATTTAATGAGCAAGCGTATGGCTAAGATTAAGCATGAAAAAGATATCATTGATCTGTTTGGAAAAGTCAAGGTGAATGTTCCCTTGCTTGATTTAGTGAAAAGAGTCTCGGCCTATGCTAAATACCTCAAGGACTTGTGCACCAACAAAAGGAAATTTAGGCCCAATGAGGGAGTCCAAGTGAGTTCGAATATGTCAGCCCTATTTAAACCTCAAATACCTATCAAGTGTTAAGACCCTAGATCTTTTACCATTCTATGTACAATAGGGAAAGTCACCATAGGAAGAGCCTTGTTAGATCTGAGGGCAGCAATTAATGTGATGCCCAAGTCTGTCTATCAATCATTAGGGGTTAAGAGTTTGCAACCCACATCTGTTGTGTTATAGTTGGCTGATAGATCATTTAGGCATCCAATGGGGATTATTGAGGACATTTTGGTCTAGGTTAAAGGTTTGATTTTTCCAACGAATTTTTATGTGTTTGATATGTCTTCTGAAGTTGTTCAGGACACTTCTTTAATTCTAGGGCAACCATTCTTGAGGACTGCCAGCACCATGATCAGCATGAAGGAAGGTAAGAACATCATGGAGGTGGGCGATCAACAGGTTAGCTTTAATATGTATGAAGCTATGAAACACCCTCATGAGGATTATTCGCTTCTAGGGGTGAACATAATTAACTTTGTTGTAAATGACGCCCACCATAAATGTGAATTGCAAAAGGATTCCTCTAATTTTGGATTACCTTCGCTTGATCTTGGGGAAAGGTTTTCTATCTATGTTTCAGGGAAGTAGGATGGATTAGACACAGCTGATTACCAGGAGACGGATTCCACATCGGAAAAAAAGGGGAGTGATCTCTTCTCTCTTAAACTTCATAAGTGGATTCCTTCTATTGTACAACCTTCTGTGCTTGAGTTGAAACCCCTACCACCTACCTTAAAGTATGCCTTCCTTGAGTTTGATGAGCATTTACCTGTCATAATTGCCAATACCTTGTCACCCACTGAAGAAAAGAGTCTCCTTAATGTTTTGAAGGAATATAAGAGGGCTATAGGGTTGACGTTGGTGAATATACCAGGATTTATCCCAGCTATTTGCACGCACAAGATCTTATTGAGTGAGGGTTCTAAATCTGTGAGACAACCTCAAAAGAGACTAAACCCACTTGTCTTACATGTGGTTAAGAAAGAAATCACAAAATTACTAAGTGCGGGGATCATATACCCCATTTCTAATAGTGAGTGGGTTAGCCCAATATAGTAGTGCCGAAAAAGAGTAGGATGACAATAATAAAAAATGATAGGGATGAGCTTATTCCCACAAGAGTGTAGAATTAGTGGCGAGTGTGTATAGATTATAGACAACTAAATGATGCCACAAGAAAAGACCATCTCCCCCTCCCTTTTATTGACCAAATGCTTGAAAGGTTTGCGTGAAAATCACATTATTGTTTTTTAGATGGTTTCTCTGGGTACTTTCAATTACCTATTGCACCTTTACATATCGAAGGATGCCTTTCTAGCGTTATATGATGGCTATTTTTTGTGAATTTTTAGAAGAATGCATGGAAGTTTTTATGGATGATTTCATAGTCTACGGTGATTCTTTTGATGCTTGTTTATTGAGTCTTGCAAAAATTTTAAAAAGATGCATTGAAAAAAATTGATTTTGAACTTCGAAAAATGTCATTTCATGGTCAATGAAGGTATAATGTTGGATCATTTAATTTCTAGCAAGGGGATTGAAGTTGATAAAGCTAAGATTGAGGTTATATCTTATCTGCCTTATCCTATTTGTGTGCGAGATATAAGATCATTTTTTAGCCATGCAAGATTTTATAGGTGATTCATAAAAGATTTTAGCAAAATTGCCTTACCGCTCTCCAAGCTTTTGTAATTAGATGAAAATTTTGAGTTTGATGATTCGTGTAGACATGCCTTTGACACATTGAAATCAAAACTCATTTCACCACCCATTTTAGTTTCTTCTAACTGGAACCTACCTTTTGAGCTTTCATGTGATGCTTCTAATTGTGCTGTAGGGGCTATATTGGGCCAACAAGAGGAGAAACTGGCAAGAGTTATTGCTTATGCCTCGAAAACACTGGATCCAGTTCAGATCAACTATACAACGATTGAGAAAGAGTTGTTTCCAGTAGTTTTTGCTTTAGAAAAATTCAGACAATATCTGTTAAACTCTTATGTAATCATTTTTACTGATCATGCAGCAATTCAATATCTCCTCAAGAAACCACAGTCAAAGCCTAGACTGATACGGTGGACATCGCTTCTCTAAGAATTTGATATTGCGATAAAGGATCAAGTTGGGGCAACAAATCACATAGCTGACCATTTAAGCAGGCTGCCCGATGATACACAGGAACTAGACTCTTCTTAGTTAACTTGTGATTCTTTTCCTGATTCAGTCCTATGTGCTTCAATTTTCAAAGAACCTTGGTATGCACATATTGGCAGTTATCTTATGACTAGACTGACTCCTCCTTTTATTTCTTAGGCACAGGCTCAAAAACTGAAGAGTGAAGCTCAGCACTACTTTTGGGATGCCCCTCATCTCTGGACAATGTGTAGTGCCTCATGAGGAATTTGACGCTATAATTTCAGCTTGCCATTCAATGGTTTGTGGTGGGCATTTCAGTGCAAGGAGAACATCTATGAAAATTCTAGATTTTGGTTTTTATTGGCCTACCGTTTTTAAAGATTCATTCAACTTTTGTCGGTTATGTGACAAATGTCAACGCTTTGAAGGGTTAGGAAAACGACACGAAATGCCACAGCAAGCTCTATTATTTTACGAAATCTTTGATGTTTCAGGAATTGATTTCGTGGGACCCTTTGCCCTCCTTTTAGCCGTTGACTATGTGTCCAAATGGATAGAGGCTCTACCTACTAAAACAGATGATGCCCATGCCGTATCCAAATTCCTTAAATCCATTATTTATTACCGATTTGGGATTCCTAAAGCTGTGGATAATGATCGAGGGACACATTTTTGTAATAGAGTTATTAGTAACTTGTTTTCCAAATTTGGAGCCACTCACAAAACCTCCACTGCATACCATCCAGAAACCAATGGTCAAGCTGAAATTTTGAACAGAGAGGTGAAGCACATCTTGGAGAAAATAGTCAAACCATCAAAGAAAGATTGGAGCCTTCGCCTCGAAGAAGCACTATGGGCCTATGGCACTGCCTACAAATCTCCAATCGGCATGTCCCCTTACCGGTTGATCTACAAAAAGGCTTGTCATTTGTTGGACCCCGCTTGTTTCCAGAACCTAACTCTTGCTTTGATACCACAAATATTGGACCCCGCTTGTGGAGCCCAACTTCGGATCAGGAAACTTGATCATCATCGGTTCATCTTTATGTTTTGATACCACAACTGTTGGATCCCGCTTGTTTCTGGAATCCAACTCTTGCGAAATCATGAAACTTGAGCTTAATCCAATGAAAATTTCCTCACAACATCTATTCATCCTCTTGCTCATAACATCCCAATATTTTTCCTCACAATTTGTTCAATGGCTTGCCTACGTAAATTAGTCACCATACTCGAACTTATTTGTTCTATTTGTGAACAGAATTTGGAAATCTTCAAACTAGGATTTCAACTTGGTTTCTTCAAGGAAACCGTAGCTTTAGGTCTCTACCTTGCTTTGAAGAAAGAATCATCTCAATCGGAGGTCTACAGCCCACGATATGCTTAAAACTCTAAATCGTGTTCATACCCCAATCATGCTCTCCCAATCGACCTCTCACTTTCTTTCAATCAAACAATTTAAAATGAATATAAAAAAGCTACAATTTTTCATGGAGAGATAGATACATGTCTTAGGAATCAATCACTTTAAGAATCACTTCATTAGGAGGTCGGATGAGGGAGTTATAACCAAAAGAATCGAATATGTTTCTATCCTAAATCATTTTGTACCTCTCTTGGCGCAATTGTCATAACTTTTTCTAAAATGCCTTATTGAGTTCGTTCTTCGACCATTTGAAAGTAGACTTCACAATCTACAACTTTCATGAAAACCATAGTGAGATTCTTCTTCTAAAAGGCTAAAAATTGTAATTTACTGTAGTTGTCTCGTGAATATCCGTTTAACGGACATCCATGTTCGTTTAATGGACATTGTTAGGCTTGGGAGTTCATTTTGCCCGAGAAGACATAGACTAGCTTAGGAGCCCCTTTTCACCCAAGAAGTTCTATTTAATGGACCTAAAGTCCGTCTAACAAACATAGGGGTTCCCCAAACCCTCAAAAGCCTCTCCAATGCTTCCTACATCAAACATAACGTCATATACACTCATAAACTTCCCAAATCCAGCGCTTCTAGTGCAAACTCATTTCATATCAATTCAAACACCAAACTTATCTCATAAAACTCTCAATTCTCAACCTATTTGATTTATCAAAACCACAAACTCTCATCATTCACCATAGCTTTCATGCTCATATTTCCCATGCATTATCATCACCTATAATGCTCATATCTTTTCACTCCGATATCCTAAAGTTACATAATTTATAGCGTCAGAAAGCTAAGAGGATCATCTATAACTTTTATTAAGACAACTTGGTCAAAATCATCATAGAATAATACAAAATTTCTCCTAAAGTCAGAACACACAATTTTACCCTCATGCAAAACTTGAAATTTATCCCAACTTCACTTTCTCTATTGCACATCACTAATAACAATTCAACTACCAGTTGGAATTCATCAAACTCTCAACCTCAATTCATTTGACTCTTGATATTCAACAGCATCTCATCATTTATAACATTCTTATGTGTCTTTTCCATAACATCTCACTGATGTGAATATATATGTATATATACCAACCATTCATGCTCAACATTCATCATAGTCATCCATATACAAATTCACATTTCATGTCCATACACAAATTCATTATTCATTAACATCATAAATTAAGAGTTTTACAAACTTTAATGGCATTTCAAGCCATAAGACATTATCAATACATTAATATTCCAAAATCCCCAAATTACACGTGGCACTTGAATAATAATTGCTTAAAATGCAATTACAGCTTTATTTTACATAAATTACTTCAAAACAACACGAAGCATGCAAATTCGGATTTATTCCTTGATTTACTTTCACTTGATCTCTTGCTCATCACCTGAATAGGGGAAAGAGAGTAGGGGTGAGCTTTACAACTCGTGGATAACATGCTTATAACGAAAGAATAAGCAAAACTATTCAAAAGTTCATTGTTATAGAAAATTCTTGCTGAAATCCATAAAACATTTGTTTCTCAAAATCTCATCATGTAGTCACATTTACAAACCACAAAACATGAATGCATCAACTTGTTCATTTATCCTAAGCACATAAGCACATTAGAATGGTTTGGGTAGATCCATAAATATGACACACCACACATTTCCATATAGTGGTCCTATGTAGTCGTGAATTCTTGAGGGAGTCCTCGAAGGAGCTCCGTGTCACTAGCGGGCAAGCAGGAGAAACCTTTTCTTGGTCAACGTGCACGTGACGATTCTTGAGGGACTACCACAAACCCACATAACATGTATTTCAAACTTGTTGCCCAAAATGGCACTTTTCAAAACTTGATTTTTCATAAACATGAGGTATTTCGAAAACAATTTCCAAAAACATGTAATCCTTTCAAAGAAATCATTTTCATAAATCATCACACAATTCACATATCAAACATATAGCAATTTCTCAATTCATTCAAAACATAATTAATGCAGCACTTATGATGTAATTTAAATCATTAAATTTCCTTGATTTAAAAAAAAACAAAAGTGGCTTATTTACTCTATTATAAACATAGAGCCTACCTTAATTTTCCTTGCTCATAAACTTGCTCAAAGATGTCCTCTCTCCTTGCTCCTCTTTCCTTCCTTGATTTTCTTCAAAATTGACAAAAATCCCCAAATTAATAGGCATTCCAATTGAGAAACCCATATGACATATTCATTAAAATTGATCATAAAATCCTTAAACCCATACATTTCTAAGCTATTTGAACTAAAACCCCTTTCAAAACTCCAAAGATTAAAATCCCACTTACCTTGGATCTTCACCAAATGAAGAGTTTGATGGCTTGAACGAGAGCTCTCAGCTCCCTCTTTCTTTTTCCCTTCTTGAACATTCTCAAATTTCCTTTTGAAAGCCAAGCAAAGATGAACCGTAGTTTCTCTTTCTTCTTTTTTTTTCTCTCCTTTCTTTCTTCTCTACTAGTCTCTCTTCTTTCTCCCTCTCAGTTTTGTTTTTAGCTTTTCCTTAAAAGCCAAACATCCCTTCTTCTTACAATTATGCCATTAATTAGTCACATGTCAATTTTGCCGCTTATGAAATCTTACCAATTCAATTTAACCCATGTCATATAATCTTAATCACATTGACATGCTAATTAACTCCATAAAAATATCATAATTAATTTATTAATACCTCAAAATTTATTTAAGTCATTGCCTAACTTATTCCAAAAAAATCAAGAACCTTTTTTGATCAAGAAATTGAAGGAATTTAATAACACTTCCTTCTAGAAAAATGTTCCTCATTGTCTCAATTTTCTAATAACATCAAAATCATTCAATTTGATACAAAAATCTGAAAGTCATGTCTCAAACTTTTTTACACTGTTCTCATGCTGAAACAATATTTTGTGCTCAACTTCCATCCAAAAATTGATATTCTTAGAGACTGAATTAAAACTCGATTTCATCAGACAATTTGTAGCACTACGTCTCTATTTTACTCTAAATTAAAAATCATCTAATTTGGATAACTAGAGAAAAAGTTATGGCTAAACCATTGAATCATACTCAGTGAACATGTTTCAACTTATAACTTCCAACATTTCACATATAATAGTTCTAACTTCCAAGAAAGGGTTGGGGTCCAACACCATTTGCCCGTGGAATCGGAGCATAAAACTTATTAGCCAGTTAAGCAATGCAACATGGACTTGGAATCTTCTGGCACGGAGCAGAAGCTGCAACTACAAGAACTAGAGGAGATAAGGCTAAAGGCATATGAACATTCACGCCTCTACAAAGAAAAGACAAAGTTGATGCATGATAAAATTCTTCAGAGGAAGAGCTTCAAGGAAGGGGACAAAGTCCTGCTATTCAAGGCTCGTTTCTCCTTTAAGAATGGAAAATTCAATTCTCAATGGGATGGACCGTATTTGGTCACTAAAGTGCACAAATTTGGCATGGTAGAGCTTGAACATGCAGCAACTGGCGCACAACTCAAAGTGAATGGCCACCTCTTGAAGCTCTATCATGAGAACCAAAAATTGCCATAAATATTAGGTTCCTTCTCTCCTTCACTTGTTTATTTATTTTTGATACTTGCCAAGTGTGGGATAGCACCATCGCAGTAGGTAGCTAGCTGTTTTTTTACTTTCTTCAGTAGCGTCACATTCCAGTAAAATTTCCTTTTGTCTTTTAATGTCACTACTCTTTATATCATGTTTTGTTCCCTTTGTAACTCTGTTAGTTGCTCTTTTTCATTGAAGACAACGTGTTCTTTATGTGTGGGGGAGCTTTTCCCATCTCCTTTTTTCCATTTACATGTTTGTGTTTGTCAATTATGCATAGTGTTAAAACTTTTAAACTTGGTGTTTGTGGAATTGAGTTTTTGCCATTTTTTGTCGAGGCGTACTTTGCCTTCGCCAAGGCCAAAAACTCATTTTTCATCGCGGCAGTGGTTGCTTGACCCGTTCGCCGCGGCAAACAAACTCTTCACCGTAGTGTCACACTGCTGGAGGAACAATTATTTTAAAAAATTGGCTTAATTTAAAATTCTTCCTCATTCGACTCTTGTCACTTTTGTTTGTTAAAGAATTTATAAGTTTCAAAGTGATTCTTGAGATTTTGAAAATACTTACCATTCTTTAAATGATAATCAGATTTGGCCAATTTTATTTTCGATGTTTTCATCGTAAAGTAAGTGAAGGTATGCTAACAAAGTGGCACTTTATGTTTTACTACTGGAGACTATTCATGGAGATGTTATCCTTGCTAGAAGGATATTTGGGACTATTTTTTTTTTCAATTCTTGTGTGCATCTGCTTATTTCATATCTCTCTAGAACTTGTTTCAATTCTTAATTAAAGCTTTATGAACTAGAATTTTGATAACATGACAGAGGCATTCTTTATAAACCCTTTGACCAAACACAATCCCATAGACACTTATCCATTGTTAGCCCCTTGAGCCATTATTTTTTAGTACATGCATGCATCTTTATGTGGTGTCAAATAGGTTCTTTTGTATTTTTTTCTAGCTCTTTCATAAAAAAATGTTCTACTTGTGTGTTCTAAAAAAGAAAAAGAGAAAAAAATAGAGAAGAGGCAACAAATATTTTTTTTGTATATGTGTTATATTTGTGTTGTCAAAAGAGAAGCAAAAAAGTATCATTTATGTAAATATTGTCTTGATATTGACATTTATTTTATAATTGCAGTCCATGTACTCATATTTTGTTCCTTCGTCCATTCTGTCCACTTCATATGGCCTTCCGTGCATTACAACCTTAAAAAGTCCTTTTGATTTTCAAAATTATAGTTCTTATAGGGGAGAAGTAGGACTGTTACAAGCTTATGGTAGAGAATGGACTAAGCAAATTTTAGAGTGAAAATCTCCCTAAACACAAGTGACATGAGAGCATACACCTTAACTTGAGTGAAATCTCTTTTGTTCAATCTCTTGGAATAAACTCTTATAGTGTTTATTTTCATGGCACTCTTTCAGTATGCTTTGGTTGATTTATGAGAAAGTTATTTTTGCCAATTTCCTATTATTGTTTTAAGCATGGTCAGAATTTTTCTTTTACAGTTGTGTTTCTTTGACTCTTATAAACTTTGTCTAGGAGTACAAAGGTCTAAGTGTGGGGGAATTTGATTAACCCCAAGTTTATTATCTAAATTGGCAACACTTTCATAGCCTTTACTATGCTTTTTGACTTCTAATTCTTGATTTTGTGCTTCATTTAATCCTTGAGTATGCACTTTTATTGTATGCAATGTGATAGCAAAAATAGTCACAATTGGTATTAATTGCATTCCTTGATTTTTCTAAGAACAATTGATACTATAAATTGCTATTTTGATTGTAGGAACCTCAAGGAGAAGGGAGTCAATGTGTTGAAATGATTTCAACAGGAGAACAGACTTTTCGGGAAAAGTTCGTCACAGCGAGCCCATCTATCGACGCGGCGAAGAACAAGGAATCTAAGCTAACCTTTTGGGAAAAGTTCACCGTGACGAAGATTAATTTTTTCGCCGCAGCGAAGGATCCAGAAAATGCACAAAATCTTTTAGGAAAAGTACAACTCAGTGAGCTAGCCTGTCGCTGCAACGAAACATCGAAAAACTTGAACATATTTGAAAAAATCTCTCACTGTTCCAACCCAGCCTGCTACCCAACATTTAAAAACATGCCAAATTAGGTTATGCACAACTTTTTTATAGATATTCTGGAGAGAGCCAGGTACTCCATCATTCATTCTCTCAACTTTGATCCTTCAACCATTTTTCACGCTTCATTGTCGCTCTTATCAGTTTGCTGCTACTTCCATGGATGCTAGGGGTGTGTCTACAGTTATGAGTGCTCCCAGAGGGATGCTTTGCTAGGCACCATCTCCTCTTGAAGATGTAGTGATGGCTTCAGTTCATGGGCTTCAAAAGGGGAGTAGTTCATTTGTATTTGACTACATTGTTATGAACTCTTGAGTTAGGATTTATGCTTTGTAGTTGGATTTTTTGGATTATAGTTCAATCAAGTTTGAACTATGTACTGTGTTATGGATTGGTGGATGTAGAACCTTGAGCTTTAATATATGAAGTTTCATATATGTTTTTTTAGTGATTGTGTTAACCCTCTTTTATCTGCCTAGTTGTATTTGATATTGAGATTATACTTGATCCAATTTGACCACTTGCATTAACTTGTCCATTATACACACTAAGGTGCATTCAACAAGGTTTTAAGAAATGGAGTTCAATGATTAAAATCTTGGAGTTAAAGAGTTATTTAAGGTTTATCATTTGAAAACTTAGTGAATTTCATTCCCAAAAGATTTGTTTTGAACCATGATAGCTAAAACTCATTTTCAAGAGGATTTTATCATATTTGATCATTGTTTGAGTTTTCACTTTTCATTTCCCAAAAATCCAAAAATACCTTTTTATACATTTTTCTTTCATTTAGCTCAATTTCCTTAATTTTATCAAATATCCAAAACCCCACTTTTAACCAATTTAGTTTACATTTCATGACAATTAGGCTAGCTTAGATCATTTGCACTAGGTTCCGATCAAGTGAGATGACTCGAGGTTGCACTCTATATTGAAATCCTTGGAATTAAATTTTTGATTCGGTTTCCAAGGGAGTAATCCAAAGACTCAACCGAGTAGCCGATCAATCTTTGTGTAAGTAAAGTAGTTTACTTCAAGGGAAGAATGAGTTTCATATCATGATAGTAGTTAACTATCGATAATGGCACTATTAAATAAATCTAAAATCAAGTATGTTTTTAAAGAATAAGTGGGTCGTCACTTAAAAACATACACTTTAGCATTCTTTTATTACAAACCACAATCTTGATGAGTGGTTGACTCATATCTGTTTCATTATAATTTTTGATATGATTGAAATGGATTTTTACAAAGTATCAATCTAGTGTTTGCATTTTGGAATTATTAATTGAAACATGTATTAGGGAACATTCATTCAAATAAAGAGTTTATAGTGATATCATCACTTCCTAATGTCTTACAGAGATTGGTGATTAAACCGAAACCGATACTTTGATGGACTAGCTACCCATCAAATCTTAACACCAAGATGAGATCCTGTGGGCTAATCACTATATAGAGTAAAACGGGAGATCTATAAGAAAAAACTAATATAAAAGTAAAATGATAATTTTACCCTTTATTGTGCAGGTGGCAATAATACGGTTAATACTAAAGTTTGCAAGTAGATATCTTATTTGAAACATATGTTCTCACAATATTTAGTAATTCAAGAGTTCAACTAATTGTCTTTAGTATAATGGCATTTGGTTAATAAGTTAGAATTAATTTTAATGAGATTCAACTAATTCCGGGCTTATTGGAGCTTAACTTAATAAGTCCAATTAGATTCCCCACTTAGCTTATAGGAAGGATATCAAACAAAGTAAGAAATATAGAAAGAGGTTTTAAAGCCCATGATCAAATGTTGGGCTTACTTTAATTAAAAACCCAAATTAACATTTAATATTGGGTTTGACTTTGGTTTGAATTGATTGATTGGATTAATTAAATTGAAACAATGTTATTAAAGAATGAAGAAGGCAATCTTTTAGTTTTTTATACATAAATGTGCGGCTGCACATTTAGCTTTGAATTGCTAAATTAAAGATAGTTTTTATCATGCTTTTGTCATCATTAAATGGAGTAATGGTTGTCTTTTAATGATAGCATGTGATGTAACCTTTTAGCATTCATTTGATTAAAGAATGGAAGAGGTGCATTTGATGTACTCTCTCTTCCTTCTTTCATCCATAATCGAAAATGAGAAGGTACCATTTAGGTTATTGATCTTTTCATATAGCCATGTTAAACAAATAAGAAGAGTCTCATTTATTGGCTTCTTTATGATTGATTAAAGAATGAGTAACTAGATGCACATCACTTCTTTCTTTCATGATAACTAAAATTGACAAAGAGAGTAAAAAGCGTTATTACATTTTTGACTCACTCTCTCCTTTCATATATGCATAGCCAAAACTTGAATGAGAAGAGTCTCATTTTTGGATTCTTTCTTCAAAGAAAAATCTCCCTAATATATTTCTTCTCCTTTCCCACCAAAGGATCTTATTAACTAAGTTGCCTAAGAAGAAAAAATGGTAGAATAGGGACAGGATACATTGACCAAGGAAATGATACAAAAAGAGAGGATACAAAAGTGAGGAGTCAAAGCTATAGTAAGGAGTCAATATATTTCTACCACCTTGTTCTCATGTAAATTATTTTCCTTATACCGTATCATGTATGGATAAAACATGTTAATTTGGTTATGTTATTTTCGCTGCATTTTGATTTCAAAAAAAGTTTTGAAATCTACTGTTTTACTCAAATCTTGCATGCTTTTGTTTTTTATCCAACAATGGTATCAGAGCCATTTTATTATGCATGATTTTGGTTCCTATATGTGATGCATGGGTTGGCAATTAAATTTTTTATGCTGCATATTTTTATTTGATAGAAATATATATTTGTTTGTTTTGCTCTTTTGGCTATCCATATAATATAGTTTTACTTGTAAGTTTTCTTCGTTTGGTTTGTAACAAGAAGGGTGGCCTATCATCATCATGTTTTCTCCTTGGTTTCATTTTTCTATTTTCTTTGATTTTTTAATGTACAAAATTCTGTAATATTGAAAATGGACCAACCATCGATCGAAGAAAAGAATAGGTAATTTTTTTAGTGTGTCCTTTAATGTATTGGAAAAGTTTCGATTTTATGAAAACCAAAGTGCTGGAATTTTGTTTTAACAAATTTTCGATTTTGTGACAACGAAGGTGCTAGAATTTTTGTTTTAACAAAGATTTGGTTTGATGAAATACAAGTGCAAGAATTTTTTTTGAGTGTCAAATTTACCAAAAAAAAGTGCTGAAATTTTTGTTTTCATATTGCCAAAGTTTCAGTTTTGAAGAAAAATAAGTCCTGGAATTTTTATTTTCAAAGTGACAAAATTTGATTTTATGAAAATGTCATTATACATTTTTTACTGAATGGACCAAGTCACGTGGATGAAGTGCTCGAAGCGGAAGATCCAATTCCAAGAAGAAATTTTTGGGCCTAAAAGCCTTGTAATTTTATTTATGTTTTAAGATGGATAATCAAATGTAGCCTATTAGTTCATAAGATGAATGGATAAATGGATGCAAATAGTGTATGATATTATGTGATTGTATGCCATTTAGAAAATTGTCAACCCTAGGCTTTGCCTTGCATTCATTATGTATGAGATATATAATGAAACAATATAGTATGGAGAGAATTTTAATGAATAGAGAGGTAACCTTGACATTGTTCTTCAATATGAATGAATTTTATGGGTATTAATGGATAATAAGCCTACACCTCTGGGTAGCAATTCAACTTCTAAACAAGTTTAACAACAAGAGTGAAGGCATAATGATGATAAGATTACTTAGTATTATATTCTTGCTTTTTTTAGTAGAATGGTTCAAAAGCAAATTGCATTCATGAAAACTATTGCAATGGTCCATCACCTACATTAGATGTTTGGTGTGAGGACTAGGCCTGCAAAAGAGAACGTTATCCAAACCTTTTATAATCTTAAACAAAAACCTGGTGAACCTGTGCGGGATTATTGACACTGAGATGCTTGGGGCGAATATGGATGCTGACACATAGATGATTATGATCGTCAACAACAAGGATTACATCTTGAGTGAGTTGATGAATACCCTCTAGAGTACGGATGAGATATTAAATACCAAAGCTCGTGGGCTAGAAGCTAATGCATCATCTTCTTCTAAGCACAAGGGTGAGGGTAAGCAAAAGCAGAAGGGTCCAATAAAAAAGAAGGTCAAGGTCCAATCCATGAAAATGAAGGCCAAAACGGACACCAAGGGAAAGTGTTTCCAATATGGTGAGCAAGATCTCTGGAAAAAAACTGTGCAGTTTACCTTGAATCATTAAAAAGCAAACAGGGAATGGGTTTCCTATGTTTGTTAGGAACTAGAAATGTGGCAGATTTTGATTATTGAATTTTAGATTTAGGAGCCACTAACCATGTTTGCAATTTTTTGTAGGGGTTCTAGCAAAGGAAAAGACTACATAAAGGCTAGTTTCAAGTCAAGATAGCAAATGGATCCTAAGTTTTAGTAGAATTAGTCAGAGTAATTATCTTGGACATTCCTTAGTGGTCATAGGTTATATTTCCAGGATGTATATTACATCCCCACAATTGTAAGGAACATGATTTTTATTTTTTGTCTGATAAAATTTAGTTAATATATGAGAATGAGGATAGTATTTATAATGCGATAATTAAACAGGGATTGGTCTTTATAAAACCTAGGCTCACTAAACACCATAAAATTAATAAAACTAAGATAATTTGATGACTCTAGCAATAATTCAAAATATATGTGGCATCTAAGATTGGCCCATTTCAATCATGCAGGATTTGATGGGTTAGGGAAGGATGGGATCTTTGCAAGCTTAGATAATGATCCATTACCCACCTATGAATCTTGTATTAAAGAAAAAATGACCAAAGCCTTATTTCCTCTAAAAGGAAACAGATCTAAATCCACATTGGACTTAGTACATACTGATGTTTGTGAGCCTATGAACGTACATGCTTGAGGAGGTTATGAATATTTTATAATCATTGTAGATGATTACTCTAGATATGGCTATTTATATTTGATGCATAAAAAAAGTGAGTTCTTTGAAAAGTTCAAATAATTCAAAGTTGAAGCTAAGAAACAGCTAGGCAAGACATTAAAACATCATCGATCAGATTGAGGTGGTGAGTACTTATCTGCAAAGTTCCAATAATTTCTAATTGACACTGGAATTGCTTTAAACTTGTCAGCTCCTTGAATACCTCAACATAATGGTGTAGTAGAGAGGAGGAATAGAACTCTAACAGAGATAGTAAAATCAATGATGTTCTACGCTAGCCTTTTAGAATCATTTTGGTGATATTCCATATAAATGACGATTTATCTTCTTAACTTTGCTCCATATAAATTGGTGCCTAAAACAATAAGGGAGTTATGGACTGGTCGAGTGCCTTCATTGTGGCACTTGAGGGCTTGGGGCCACCAATGTTCTAAGGCTTAAATTCACAAAGATGGAAACAAGATTAGAAGTATGTTTTTTTATCAGATAGCCTATGAGTACACGAGGGTATTATTTTTATAGTCTTCAAGTCAGGAAGGTATTTGGGTCGATAAATGCAACCTTCTTAGAAGAAAAATTTATGAAAAATTACAAAGGAATAAGTGAAGTAGTACTAAAGGAGTTAGCTATTTCATCCAAACCAAGAGTTGATTTGGATATAGTGTTGGATCAGAAAAACGAAGCATGCTATATTTGGAGAAACGGGAGATTTCAAAACTTTTAAGAAATCATTACTTGCAGCGGAAGCAACAAATCCAAATCATCATGCTAATCCATACATGA
>JANIJH010459210.1:0-17371 GCA_024520975.1 Erythroxylum areolatum
TTTTCATATTGCGGGCCCAAATTGTTTACTGATATGCGCGCACTCGATTGTTTTCAAAAATAAAAATGTCATACTAAGTATTTGAATTGTTTTGACTGCTCTACCATACCACCCTCGCGGGTCACGGGCTCGAATTTCACCGTCGATGTTGGGTTCGGGTCTCGCGGGAGTGGGGTGCTACAGGACTAATAGGCTATATTGCTTTATTATGCCTTCCTTTAACAACAGTTATTCTTCCAATAGCAATTCTTTAGGATTAAGTGGATTTTTAGAGTTCAATAAGGCTTGTACATGTGAAGCTAAAATGACATTTGACTTTTATCTCTAACTGAAATTTATGTCGACCTGTATTTAATTTTGTCTTAACCCTCTGTCAATCTCATCCTCTAAAGTTAATAATAAAAGTCTTCTACTTGTGGGTTTATTTTAGGGGTCAATCTAGATTCATTTTAAGCCTAACGCTCAAATTAAACTAGCTTGGAAACTTGTGTGAGGGATGGATTTAGTACTTGAATTTGAACATGTCTATAATATTTTTTATACTCCTAAGGTGATAGACCACTTTGAAGAAAGAAAGGAGATACTAAGAATAGGATAATATCATTTAGAGGAAGCATCATCCCATATTTAATGTTATTATAGTAGACATGAATTTCATCAAGCTTGAAAAAGCAAGCTCGTTCGCTCATACTGCCTTAGGATAAGGTAAGGAGAAAGGATAAAATTAATCCTAAATTTTGCCAAATCACTTAATATGATTTACCCTAATAACTCTCTACTTTAAACTTAAGTGTTGTCTCTATATAAGAGATGATGACTTGGCAACCTCTACCTTATTGGTTTTAGTTAACATATAGTCTCTAGAAACTCTATGTCTCTCTAACTCATACCCGAAAGCACTAAAACTACAACTTAAACTATCCAAATGAAACATGACTCTCTAAGAAAAAGATAAACTTGAGGAAATGTATCAGTGAAGAGAATGAGTGAAGATGTTTAAAAGATTCACAAAAGCCTCTATATAAAAATTTTCAAGAAGAAGAAGAAATAATATAGAAGAAGCTCAATTTTTATTATGTCTCAAAAATTGTACAAGTTGTAGAAAGTCATCATTTGTTATCATAACAAATGTCTGAAACCTCTGTAACAAATATTCCCTTCATGCTAACATAATAATGAGGCTCTAGAATTCTACAATTGTACAGTTATCCTAAAGATTTGGGTACCAAGCCATGTCATAATACCAAGGCTACCTGTGGCTTTTTAAGTTTATCATATGATCACTTGCACCTTTCTTATTTCTCTTTGTTAAGAAAAATGCCCTTGGATCGGATACCCGTTGAATTTAATAGCCCGAAAAAATAGTAACAAAAATAAAGATAGACAAAATAAAATGGGATAAAACACAAAGATTTACGCAGTTGGACCAATATAACCTACGTCCATGGCCGGAGGGTGAATGATTTTACTAATGTATGGAGAATGTATACATGTACAAAGGCTAGGAAAAAAGGCTTTCAAAACTCATCAAATATACAGAAAATGACTGAAGAAAGGATGAGAGGATTTGTAGGAAGGAGTGGGGTCGTTTTTAAGTCTCTAACCATCCCTTCTATTTATAGTTAAAGTCCAAGCATCTGTCCATTTCTTCAATCTACATCTCTGAGGCCATGGCAGGCAATGGTGGCTATTATTGTTGACTTAAATGGAAGAGGCCAAGGCATGCAATGGTGGCCATTATTGTTGAATAAATGGAAGAGGCCAAGGCATGCAACGGTGGCCATTATTGTTGAATAAATGGAAGAGGTCAAAGCATGCAACGGTGGCCATTATTGTTGAATAAATGGAAGAGGTCAAAGCATGCAACTAATAGCCATTATATTTAACTTATTAAAGGGGCCAAGGCATGCGCATGCAACAAATCTCTACCTTGACCTAGTCCCGAACAATTAGTGATATGCTCCACCTTCTCCGACAATGTCCCAAAAGGGCTATATCACCAACTATAAATGCCAATCAAGTCCAAGCACTACTTGAACTTGTAAACTGGAAGAACCTTCGTAAACATGTCAGTAGGATTGTCCTTAGTGTTGATCTTCTAAATAAGAACCTTCTTCTCTGCAATAGTATCCCGAATGAAATGATACTTCACATCAATATGCTTCATCCTCTCATGATACATCTGGTCTTTCGTCAAATGAATAGCACTCTGGTTGTCACAATAAACAGTAGTAATCCCTTGATGAAGGGATAACTCGCCAAATAAACCTCTCAACCATAATGCTTCTTTAATAGTCTCAGTAAATGCCATATATTATGCTTCAGTAGTAGATAAAGCCACTACATGTTGTAGAGTAGCAGCTAACGACACAACCTCCAATGCAAAATACATAACCTGTCAGAGATTTACATCTATCGAGATCACTAGCATAATCTGAAACTACAAAACCAAACAAAGTGTTGTTGGTTCTACCAAACTCTAAACAAAAAGTTTGCAGTGCCTTTTAAGTATCTAGGAATCCATTTCACCACCTGCCAATGTTCTTTACTAAGATTGGCAATATATCTGCTAACGACACTATCAGTTTGTGAAATATCGGGACAAGTACATATCATTGCATACATAATACTGCCAACGGCAGTAGAATACGGAACTTGTGCCATATAATCTTCCTCTTCTTGTAATTGAGGTGATTGAGTAGCAGATAGTCTAAAATGACTAGCAAGAGGAGTACTAACTGCTTTGGCATCTTGCATGCCAAATTTCTCTAAAACTTTATTGAGATAATTCTCCTAGGTCAAGAGTAATTTACCAGCTTCTTGATCAAGTCTTATCTCCATGCCAAGAATTTTCTTTGCTGCTCCCAAATCTTTCATCTCAAATTCACCATGCAATAAGGCCTTCAAATGGTGAATATCTGTGACATTCTTGACAACAATAAGCATGTTATCAACATATAACAATAAATAGATGAATAAGTGGTCATCTAACTTCCGAAAGTAAACACAACTATCATACATGCTCCTAGAGAAATCATGACCCATCATAAATGAATCAAACCTTTTGCACCACTATCTTGGGGACTGCTTCAATCCGTACAAGGATTTCTTCAACAAACACACCTAATCTTCCTTTCCTGCAACTTCAAAACCTTCAGGTTGTTTTATATAAATCTGCTCATCTAATTCTCCATGTAGGAATGTTGTCTTAATGTCAAGTTGTTCTAATTTCAAATCAAACATGGCAACCAATACAAGTAATACACGAATAGAGCTATGTTTCACCATTGGTGAGAAAACATCATTAAAATCAACACCTTGTACTGACTGTAGCCCTTTGCAACTAAAAGTGCCTTATACCTTATATTTTCAATACCTGAAGTACCTCTTTTCTTTTAAAGACCCATTTGTAACCAACAATTTTCTTACCCTTTGGCGGCTTCACCAGAACCCAAGTATCATTCTTGTACAAAGATTCAATTTCTTCATTCATGGCCACCACCCACTTATTAGCATCAACTTTTGAATCTGCCTCCGTATATATGGAAGGTTCATTATCTCCACCTGTTTCCTGTGCCGCTGATAATGGATATGCAACTAAATTTGCATACCTCTGTAATGGTCGAATCTCTCGTTTTGGTCTGCCTCTGGCTATGGAATGTTCTTCTTCTACTGGTTCATTTTGAACATGAGCAAGATCTGGTTCATCAGTTTGATCTGTTTGACATGTAGAAGACGTTTGTGAAGGATCTGAACTACCAATCTCTAACTCCACCTGTTTCTGTGTACTATCCACTTTTTCTAAATTACAATGATTATAAGACTCTTTTCTAGGATACAAAATAGAGGACTCATCAAATGTAACATCCCTACTAATTACAAATTTAGGTGACTTAGGATTAGGACATTATAAACGATGTCGTTTCACCCCTGAAGCATAACCAAAGAAAATACATTTCTTAGCCCTAGGCTCTAACTTTCTCTCATTTACATGCATATATGCTAGACACCCAAATATTTTTAAAGTAGAGTAATTAGCAAGAGTACCTGACCAAACTTCCTTCGAAGTCTTGAAATTAAGAGGAGCACAAGGAGAGCGGTTTACAATGTAGCAAGCTGTTGCAATGGCTTCTACCCAAAAATCAAGTGCCAACCTTGCATTAGAGATCATACACTAAGCCCTTTCCAAAAGAGTCCGGTTCATGTGCTCGATGACTCCATTTTGTTGTGAAGTCATTCTGATAGTGTGATGCCGAGCAATTCCTTCAATCTTGCAAAATTCATTGAACTCACCTCCACAAAATTCCAAACCATTATCTATCCGTAGATGCTTGACATGTTTTCCTATCTGCTTTTCAATCAAAACTTTCCATTACTTAAAGGTTAAGAAAACATCATTTTATGTTTCAAGAAACACACCCAAACCTTCCTTGAATAATCATCAGTAAAAGTCAACATATACCGGGCACTACCTTTAGATGGAACACGAGAGAGCTCCTAAAGATCATAATGAATATAATCCAAAGTACCTTTAGTTTTGTGAACAGCTGGAGAATTGAAACTAACTCATTTCTGCTTCCCAAAGATACAATGCTCACAAAAGTCCATCTTACCAATACTTTGACCACAAAGTAGGCCTCTCTTGCTTAACAACGTTAAACCTTTCTCACCCATATGTCCCAAATGCATGTGCCACAATTTGTTAATGTCACCATCAGTAGAGACTGCCGCAGCACCTGTTACTATAGATCCCTGCAAAACATACAAACTACCAGACCTGTAAACTTTCATACCTTTAGAAAGTTTCAAAACTTCACCTTTAACTGAGAACTTGCACCCTTGAGAATCGAGGGTGCCCAAAGAGATGAGATTTTTCTTCAAATTAGGAACATGTCTAACGTCAGTAAGTGTTCTAATGATACCATAATACATTTTGTTCCGGACTATACCTTTACCAACAACTTTACAGCCAACATTATTACCTATTAAAACAATTCCACCATTCAATAACTCATAAGTGAAAAAACACTCCCTGTCGGGACTCATATGGTAAGAACAACCTAAATCTAAACTCCATTCCTTATTAGACTTAAGTCTATCTTCTGTGGCTATAAAAATAATTCCCTCATTCTCATCTGCTGCTACACTAGCCTCGACGATGTTGTTGTTATGCTGCTTAACTTTATTTTTCTCCTTATATTTCAATTTATAGTAGTCAACCTTTATATGTTTTTTCCTCTTGCAATAATTACAAATTTTATTTATATGTCTAGATTTTGACTTGTCTTTGGATCTACTTCTTTCAAATTCTCTATTTTCATATCTAACCCGTATGAATAGTCCCTCTGCCTGACGTCCACTAGTCTCCCTAATGATGTCCCTATCAATCTACTCTTTTGACTTTAATACAGACTTAATACTGTTATATGAGACTGACTCTTTCCCATAAATCATAGTATCACGAAAATATTTAAAGGACTGGGGAAGGGAACATAATAACAACATGGCTAGATCTTCATCCTCAATTTTTACATCTACATTCTTCATGTCCAAAATAAGATAATCAAATTTATCCAGATGTGAAAGAATAGATGTACCTTCTATCATCCTCAACATGTACAACTTCTATTTCAAATAAAGCCGATTTTCCACTGTCTTCTTCATGTACATAGCTTTCAATTTGTCCCACATACCTTTAGTTATGCTTTCACCAGTAACCTCCTGTAAAACCTCGTTAGAGAGATTCAATATGATGGTTGATCTAGCCTTTTTATCTAGATCTATGAATTTATCTGACACCATATATGTTGTCTTTTTCTCCACTCCATCAAGTGCAATCTCACACCCATCTTATATTAAAATGGCTTGCATCTTGAGTTGTCACATACCGAAGTTAACGCTCCAATCAAACATTTCAATAGAGGTCTTCGTTATCGTCATGATGGTCAAAAAATTGATATTCTAACTATTTTTCTATAGGTGGGCCCTATAAGAGAAACAAGGACAGTGGACCCCATAATCAAAGTTGGGACGTGGGCCCCACAAGCAAAGCTGAACTCTGTTTACAAACCGAGGTAGTGGGCCCCACAAGATAAATCCGAGGCAGTGGGCCCCACAAAATAAAACCAATGAAGCGGGCCTCGCTTAGACTCACAATAAAAAATTTAAGTTACTTTCTAATGTGGAGGGTCTACCTTAATGGCAACCACAAAGCATACGGTAAGTTAGACCAATAGGAGAAGCTCTGATACCAATTTGTTAAGAAAAATGACCTTGGATCGGATGCCAGTTGATTTTAATAGCCTGAAAAATTAGTAACAAAAATAAAGATAGACAAAATAAAATGGGATAGAACATAAAGATTTACGTGGTTCAGTCAATATGACCTACATCCACGGCCGGAGGGTGAGCAATTTTACTAATATGTGGAGAATGTATACAAGTATAAAGGCTAGAACAAAATTCTTTCAAAACTCATCAAATATATACAAAATAACTGAACAAAGGATGAGAGGATTTGTAGGAAGGAGTAGGGTGGTTTTTAAGTCTCCAACCATCCATTCTATTTATAGCTAAAGTCCAAGCATCTGTCCATTTCTTCAATCTATATCTCTGACGCCAAGGCATGCAATGGTGGCCATTATTGTTGACTTAAATGGAAGACGTCAAGGCATGCAGCAGTGGCCATTACTATTGAATAAATGGAAGAGGCCAAGGCATGTAACGGTGGCCATTATTGTTGAATAAATGGAAGAGGCCCAAGCACACAACCAATAGCCATTATATTTGACTTATTGGACGGGACAAGGCATACGCATGCAACACTCTTAATCCCAAAGATTGTTCATTCCTGAGCAAGAATGTCTTCCTTTATTTCCTTCACTCCCCTATAGACTGGAATGTAAATGTTTAACATTCCCACCTTGCTAACCAAAAACATAAAACATTTACCTATGAGGCTTTTAGTGATGATGTCTACTACCTAAAATTGAAATTGTATATAGAATACTTTAGTCAAGACAAACTGAATCTTCTCTCTTAAAATGTGATAATAAAGTTCTATATGCTTCATTGGTTCATGAAAAACGGGGTTCTCAACTATATAAAGAGCCAATTTGTTATCGTAGAAGAGTTGAGCTGGCTTATCATGCAATATGGACAGGTCATCTAAGAGGTATGTTATACATTGTATTTCACAACCCATAATAGCTAAAGCTCTGTATTTCGCTATCGCTGAGGACTAAGTTCTCCAAGAAACCAAGAAATCACCAAGGAATATAATGTAACTTGTAATAGATCTCCTAGTCTCTAAGCAGCGAGCATAGTTGCTATTAAAGAAAGCTTTAATCTTGAGTTCTCCATCAGACAGGAAAAACAATCCATTACCAAGTGTCCCCTTTAAATATTGTATCACCCTATAAGCTGCTCTCATGTGTAGATCAATTATCTTAGTCACAAATTGACTAAGCTATTGAACAACATAACTTATATCTAGCCATATTATCGTTAAGTAAAGTAATTTACCAACCAATTGTCTATAACTTGAAGTAGACATGGGAAATTCACCAATATCTAAAGCTTCATCAATGCTACTATCTCCCTTTACTTGATCTTCAAGAAAAGTTCCTTCTTCTACCTTTAACATGACATTTAATTTAGAAGGTGTAGTAACTGGCTTACATCCCATATACTTTGCCTCCTTCAACAATTTGAAAATGTACATCTTTTGACATAAATGTAAACCAATTTTGCTCCTTGATACTTTAATAGGTATGGTGGGATTGTAAGGCTGGAACAATATTTGATCATATACTTGCAGATTTTAAAAAGGAAAAACTTCTTCATAAAAGGTTACATCAAGAGAGATAAAGTACTAATGAGAGCTTAAATCGTATAACTTGTATCCTTTTATCCTAAAAGGAAATACCACGTGATCGTGGATCAAATTTTGATCATCTTATAACTAAAGTAGAGGCATAAGATAAACAACCAAACACTTGAAGTTGTCGACCTTGACTCTCTTTAACAATCGTCTTCATAGTGGTATGGTCTTGGATAAGACAAAGATTCTCAAGAAACATTAAGGTATACAGAGAAGTAGAAACCAAACAACTAACTAAAATGAGAATAAAGCAAAATGAATGAACATGAAGAACTCCTAGTAATTTGATAGTAGTTGCTAATAAAATAGTCTCAATGTGTGTGGTTTCTATTCTATAGCCATTAAGAATAAAAACATTAGTTAAAGGTTCAAAATGAATAAAGAAGATAGAGAGCATGCAATGTGATCAGTCGCTCCATTATCAATGATCCAAATATTAGACAATTGTAAGGAAGGATTTATAGAAGAAATAATGATTTTACCAGTTTAAGGAGTAACATTGTTATTCAAGATAGAAGAAGGATGCTTTGAAGTAGAAAAATGAGATGAATCAAATGAAGGAATTGAACCATGTCCCATTTGGTTTGACTGGAGTCCCTGTCAATGTTGAAGGTTATTACACAAAAGCTTGTAAATGATTGTATTATTCTATAGTCAACTTATAACACCCCACTCTTATAGGGCATATTCCTAGATAAACCATTGCTATTCCAGAACATACTCTACGAGTTGGCATGCTAGGGTAGTCAATCGATCATATTCAATTATAAAAAAAATATATGTCTCATGACGGTCTCACTCAATTAATTGTTTGTGTTAGATTATGTTTTAAATCATTTTATGAATGTGATTTGATTGTGTTCATTCCGGACATTGAAGGTTAAATACTTGTGATGCATGAATGCGATATTGAAGCGCTACTTGTATGTGAATGTGAAGAAATAAATGTTACACAACAATTTTGTTGAATGCTAGACTAAGTCTGATGATAAAATGTGTTCTGAGTGTGAATGTGAAATCATGTGATTGATTGAGAATGTGATAATGTGAAGTATTCCATTATATGAATGCACGAAAGATAAAGGTATTTGTGACTGGAGTCGCCAGTGAAAGAGCTTAAAACTCAGACTGTGATAAGAGCTCTGGCTCAGTTGTGATTGTACCACTCGATCACAACAACAATAATAACTGAAAGTGAGTCTCACGAACATTGTATATACATTTTAATACGTGTGTTTGACTGATTATGATTGATTACAATGTAATGTTGGTTTGTACTTGAATGAGAGTGTGACATGTGGTGGTTCCATGCAAATTGAAAAGATGTGAATTATATGTTACATGTGTTGATGTGTTGCATAAATTGAGTGAACTATCAATGATAGTTACCTCGTTGAGTTCGCAAAACTCACCAAAATTGCAACGTTGATTTTTCAAGATCGAGAAAGGATTTTAGCTATTGAGAGAATATACAAGAAGCACAATTCTTGTACTTTTGTGATGAAGAAATGGCTCAATGGTTGGTCAGTTGAGATTGATGGATTTAGTTAGACATTTTGTACAATTCATCCTTTATGTAGCTAACAAACTCATTTATTTACATATATTTTCATATCAATTGGATGAGTTTTTATCACTAAAATTGGTCTTTATCCTTACATCTAATTTGTGTTTAACTGTGATAAATTTATTTTGGACAATTGATGCTACCTTAGTTGCAATTTTTTTTAGGGTACTTAGAGAAATTAGAGTTCAAAAAGATTAAGAAGTAGGGATTCACAAAGCCAAAGAAGAAACACCCAACATAAAACAACAGTCCAAAACACAAGCAAGAAGAAAGAAAAACGACAACAGCATGGGCAAAGAGGGAAGAAACGACAGCGTGTAGAAGAGAAAGGAGGGAGGCTTGCATAGTCTGCCAAAGTAAGAGAAAAAAACAATGTTAAAGAACGATAGGAGGCTTATGAATATGGAAAATAGAAGGATAAAACAATGGCATGGAAAATAAGAAAAGAAACAACAGTGTAGACGTGTGGAGGGTTTGAAAGGGTTTGGAGTGTACTGGAACGGTGGACCAAAAAATAAAATCAATCAATCACTTCAAGCTATATAGGAGCTGGTTGTAGAAGTGGAGCATGAAGAAGTGAGGCGTGTGTGAGTGGCTAGGAGAAGAAGAAAAAGATCCAGCTACAGGCGTGACGTATGTGGTGTGTGGTGGTCTGGGCAAGAGTGGCTGTGCGTGGTTGGCGAGGACTGTGCATAGTCTAGCATAAGTTCATGCTAGGTTTGCAGAGAAGAAAAATGTGAGGGTTTGCATGGTCTGTGAGGGACTGGGAAAATAAGAGAAAAACGCAAACATGAAGAACAGAGCCGGGAGCTAGGTTTCGGTGCTTTTCCCTCTTCTCCCTCAGATCCAAACCATCATTCCCACCTTTGATGGCTGACCACCGTAGCTCATTGTTGACAGTGTCTTCTATGGTTTTTTGTGGCTAGTTCATCCTAATCCTCTGATTCAATAGCAATGGAAAGAGCTTGGGTTTTCATAGGGGAGTTTAAGCTGCATTTATGTTCTACCTATTTGATTATTTAATGATTCCTAGGTCTTAGGATATTTGGAGTTAAGTATAGATTATATCTTGAATTAGAAGATTCTTATGGCTGTGTTATTATTTAGCAATTGATATTGTGCTAATTTTGGTTCAACTTCATTACTTTATTTTGGGTTAAGACTTTGTATTGAGATTTTATTGAATATTTGGTGATTATTCAAGGTGGCTTGAATGATTGGATTGTTATATCGATTGTTGGTATTAATTCTGTTTTCTTAATTGTTGAGTAAAAATTGAGCACTGGGTTTTAGTATCCTTGGTTCTATTTTACTATTCTGATGGCAATTAGTAAATTGGAAATTTGGAAAATATTTTTGTAACAATTTGAGGTGGCTCGGTTGTTGATTAAAAGCTTGATTTTAACTCTTGGTTCAATTGTTTAACTCTAATATTTATTTGAGTGATGATTGCCTATGCTATTAAAATGAAAGGTTACGTTTATCATTGTTAATTACTTGTGTTTATCTTCTTTTTACATTCACTCACTATCATTTCATATCACACATTTTAAATTTAAAATACCAAAAACAAGTCCTTTAATTTAAAAAACAAGTCCTCTACGTTTATTCTAATTCATTGCAATTTTTAAGGGTAATTGATCAAATCATACCCCATTTTATAGTTTAGGTTGCATTGCATTTAGTTACTTAGGAATTTAATTTCATTTTTTTTGGTTCCTCAGAGAGAACGACCCGAGGTAGCACTATATGTAATCCTTGGTTAAATTTTGAAGAAACCCCAAGGAGACAATGTATTTAAGGTTATTTCAGTAGTGTATTTTGTATTAGGTTTGGATCATGTATACATTCAGATGATCTTGTAAAAGGCTACATCGTATAATTGGATTTTTTGAAATCAAAAGAGGAATTTTAGTTGGTTTTTAAATATTGTTTTCTTCTTATGATGACCTATAATAGATAATAAATGATGATGCCATGTTTTAGTGAATGTTATGAATGTTTTAACACGCCATTATTATAGGGAAGGTACTAAAATGTCCTTAGGGTGTTTTGGTACGTACATTATGGTAATGGTGTGCTACAAAGCATGGTTTGACATCCATAGGGATATATAGGAATGTTAAGCATGAAATATTGTGAGAAATGCGGATAATAATTAAAATTATTGTCTATTATAGGTCATCAGCCATAGGTGATCAAGTAGGACAGTCAATTGACCTAGGATCTGTAGCAGCCAATAGAGATTCCTTTGTACCTCAACCTTAGGTATTGCCTCCTAGAATTCCCGAGAGAAGGGAGAGGAGGTATGATAGGCTACTAAAGTAGGGGGTCATAGACTTCTACAGAAGTACAAACCCTGCGGAGGTCAAGGGATGGCTAGAAAGGACGGAGAGGGCTTTTGATCAAATGGACTGTAAGCCGAACAAGAAGTTTGACTATGCAATTTCTTTACTGCAAGGCTCAGCTTACCAATGGTGGAAGAATTTCTAAGGGTCTTTAAAGAAAACTACATGCCTAAGATCTACCTGGATAGAAAGATGAAGGAGTTCCCAGATCTGAAGCAGGGCAGATTGTCAGTGGCAGAGTATGAGATCAGGTTTTATGAGCCGATGGGGTATGCTACTGCGTTGATTCCTACTGAGGAAGACAAGTGCAGAAGATTTGAAGACAGGTTGAATATAGAGATTCGGACAAGGCTAGCAATTACCAACTTCAACAGTTTTCCTGAGCTCAGAGCAACCCCGATCTGAATAGAACAATTGTTGAAAGAAGATCAGAAAGAACACAAGCAAGAGTCAAGAATGAAGAGGCCTAGGAAATTTCAAGCTGAATTTAGCAGGTGATTGGGGAAGCGTCATAGTAGATTGCCTCGATCACAGTCAAGATCGAGACACTCTGGATTTAGGTCGAGAGGTGGCCTTGATTCCTCTGTTAGAGGTCAGGTGTTTGGAGGACAAAATTTTAGTAGGTAATCACCACAGATGCCTAATTTTGGGCACTGTGGGAAGAGATGCAACAGTGAGTGTTGGACACTATCAGGGGCTTGTTTCTGTTGTGGCTTGCTTGAGCACCGAATTAGGGATTGTCCTGTTATTACTGGAGCTCAGTCGAGTGAGCGAGGGAGGTCTGTGAGTGAAGCTATAGCCTAGCAGAGCCGAGCTAGTGGGTCTGGACAGAGAGGCCATGGCAGAGACGTAGTGAGTTTTGGGAATCCTTCCGTCAGGACCGAGGTGTGGAGTAATCGACCATAGTCTTAGGCCCGAGTATATGCCATGACCAGACAGGAGGCATAAGATTCTCTAGATGTCATTGTAGGTGTGTTACTTATTTTCGATTATAAGGAATTTGCATTGCTAGATCTTGGATCTATGTATTCATTCATCATACCACATCTGGCATCTAGGTTGCATTATCATAGAGAGCTATTACAACATGGATTAGAGGTGAGTACATCGACAGGAAGTACTATAATTATAGGAGAAGTCTGCAAAAGATGCTTGATTCAAATTGAACAGGCAGAATTGGAGGCAAACTTGATCATATTACAGTTGAGAGAGATAGATGTCATCCTAGGCATGGACTGGCTCACTGCTCATAGGGCTTTCATGAACTGCTAGACTATGGAGGTGGTATTATAATCTCCTAATCAATCGAGAATAGTCTTCAAAGATATTAGTTAAGCAATGCAAACTAGGTTGATATCATTTATGAGTGCATTGAGGTTGATGCAAGGAGGATGTGAGGCTTATCTGACCTATATTATAAATACTCTAACTGAGAAGAATGTACAGGACATTCTTGTAGTCAGGGAATTCTTTGATGTGTTTCCTGCCAAGTTACCTGGCTTACCTCCAGATTAGGAAATGGAGTTCACAATTGATTTAGTTCCAGGTGTTGCTCCTATATCTATTCCCTCATATGGGATGGCACCTATAGAACTGAAGGAGTTGAAGGCTCAGTTACAAGAGTTGTTGAAAAAGGGTTTTATTATGCCTAGTGTTTCACCTTGGGGAGCTCCAGACTTGTTTATGAGGAAGAAAGATGGAACTATGAGGCTATGCATCGATTATAGGCAACTAAATCAGGTGACAGTGAAGAACAAGTACCCGTTGCTTAGAATTGACGATTTGCTTGATCAGTTGTAGGGAGTTCAAGCATTCACTAAGCTGAATTTGAGATTAGGGTACTATCAGTTGAAGATAGCAGAGGCTGGTGTACTGAAAAGGGCATTCAGGAGCAAGTATGGACACTTCGAGCTTTTAGTAATGCCGTTTGGGTTAACTGATACCCCAGCAGCATTTATGGCTTTGATGAATAAGCTATTTCAACCCTACCTAGATCACTTTTTGATATTGTTTATCGATGACATTTTTAGTATATTCGAAGAATAGAGAAGAGGATGCCAAGCATCTTGGAGTGATTTTGCATATTATGAGGGAGAAACAGCTGTATGTCAAATTCAGTAAGTGTAAATTTTGGCTGGATCAGGTAGTGTTTCTGGGACATATAGTGACTGGACAAGGCATACAAGTGAATCCAAAGAAGATAGAGGCAGTAATGAATTAGAAAGCTTCGAGAAATGTATTAGAAATTTGAAGCTTTCTAGGATTGGTCGGATACTACCAGAGGTTTGTCAAGGGGTTTTCTTTGATCTTAACCCCTCTGACTAAACTTCTAAGGAAAAATGTAGCATTCAAATTGAATGATGAATGTCAAAAGAGCTTTAAGGAGCTGAAGCATCAGTTGACTATGGCACCGATGTTAACTATTCCATCAAGAACCGGAGGATATATGGTATGTAGTGATGCTTTCCATCCAAAATTAGGATCTGTGTTGATGCAGTATAGAAAGGTGATAGCCTATACATCAAGACAACTAAGGTCTCATGAGATTAACTATCCAATACATGATTTAGAGCAAGTTGCAGTTTTTGCTCTAAAGATATAGAGACCCTATATGTATGAAGAGACATTCTAGATCTATATTGATCATAAGAGTTTTTGGTATCTGTTGAGTCGAAAGGAATTGAACATGAGACAGAGGAGATAGATAAAGTTATTGAAAGATTATGACTGTACAATCGAGTATCGCTTGGGGAAAGCTAATGTGGTGGCTGATGCTTTGAGTAGGAAGTCTAATACCAGTGTAGCTCATATTGTGATATCTAAGTTACCAAACTTGATTCAGTTGAGAGCTTTGAATGTGGAGTTGAATCTAAAGCATAATGAAGCATTGGTAGCTATATTGAAGTTGAGATCAATGTTGTATGATAAAATTAGTAGAGTTCAAAGTAAAGATTCCGATATGGTGAAGCTCATTGAGAAAGTTAGGATGAATTTAGATTCTGAATTTGAATTGAGAGATAAGACATTGTGGTTGAAGCAGAGGTTATGTGTGCCTAATGTGGATAATTTAAGGAAGGAAATTCTTAAGGAAACTCATATGGCCGCTCATGCTATGCATCCTAGTACCACCATGATGTATAACACACTGAAGCGGCATTTCTGGTGGCCTGGAATGAAGAAGCAAGTAACGGAGTATGTCGCTAAGTGTATAAAATGCTAGTAGGTTAAGTGTTAAGTTTTCAATTTGTGTTCATTTTATAGTTAATTCTCCTTAATGTGTTGAAATTATTATTCAAAATTAATAGAATTGTCTCATAATTATTCTCAGATGATTTCCAACACCTTAGAGATGAAATTGAATTAAAAAGATGCAAAAGAAACGAACAAAATCCAAAATTTCAGGTTGGCAGCAAATTCAGTGACTAAGTGTGGGCACGTGCAAGGATTAAAAAAATCTGCAAATCTGCTTTCAAATTTAATTCATGATCTTTTAAGATCAGATTGATGGAGATTTGCAATCTAAACATGTGGGAGATGTGATCTATAAGAGAGGATGGAAAAGGAAGGGATCGGGAGGTATTAAAAGTAAAAAATGCTACTATTCACGGAACCCACCTTAAGTTAGAATAGTATAGAATTTTTTGCAGTTTTTCTTTGAGTTTTAGTTTACATTTCTGCATTTCTTTTAAGTATTTTTGTATTCTTTAGGAAAGGACTAGGGATAGAGACTATATGCTTTATTATTTCTTTTATTTTTAATTCCATGATGAGAAGCTAAACTTCTTTTCTTGGTTAAGGGAAACTATGTTATCATCTATTATGTGTGAGATGTTTCAATAAAGTGTTTTTTGTTGATGAACATTGAGTATCTTCATAATTACTTCTTCTAATTGAATTGATTGATTTCTAGGTGCGCAACTAGGGATTGATTCATTCAATAGCTAGATTAATGAAATATGGCGTTTAGTTTTGTTAATCACAAGTAGTAATTAGGATTACCTTCTTTACATTAGAGTTGGAATTCTAACAAGATATTCATCTTGATTAATTGTATGCCATACATGTATTATCTTGTTCATTGGTTTCTTGGTTCTTAAAGTTATTATTCAATTGAACTTACGATCATATCTAGGTTGTTGATTAATAAGAATGCTTAGGATACATGTTTTTAATCATTTACACTTAAGAGAAAACATCCCCCAATGAATGTTTATTAAATAACTAAAATTTTATATCGAGGATCTATTTTAGCGTGATAACGTCGGTGACCCGAAACCAAGTTTTTCCATTAACTTTTCAGATCCAATCACTTTTGTTAAATTTAGATTTTTGTTATTTCTACTTTCTTAATTTATGTGAATTGTAAACCCTCCCCCCTTTTCGTTACTTTATTTTAATTTCAAACTCGTAAACTATTTACCATTAAAATTTCTTGTGGGAACGATATCCACCTATCACTACTACATTACTTTGTATTAACGAAAGTTGGTTTCTTTTTTAATTTGGTTGTAGGCGACAGTAGTACCAAATTTTGGTGCCGTTGTTGGGAAATTTTTGACGGTTTATGTACGTTATGCATTCAAATCAATTTGAAAATGTGCAGTACAATCCCAAGATCGAGAAGATAGACAAAAGACTGCATAAATGGATTAAACATCATAAACAAACGCAGAAAATGGAAAGAATGACAGCAAACCACACTCTTTGCAAACTAGCCACGCCCACGGATGTGCAACAACACCACTGCATCAACTTTCCGAATTTAGGTGATAACAATACTTTTGAATTAAAATCTGGGCTGATTCATTTATTACCTATTTTCAGGGGTTTATCGGGAGAAGATCCATACAAACACTTGAAGGAATTTGACGTGGTTTGTATGGGAATGAAGCCGATGAATGTGACGGAAAAGTATATTAAGCTGAGAGCCTTCCCATTTTCCCTCAAGGATGATGCTCAAGATTGGTTGTACTATTCAGCCGGCAAAAATGTACAAACATGGGCTAAAATCAAGAGGCTCTTCTTTGAGAAATATTTTTCAGCATCGAGAGCAATCAACATTCAAAAGGAAATTTGCGGAATTCGACAACATACAGGAGAAATACTCTACGAGTATGGGGAAAGATTCAAGAAACTTTGTGCTAGCTATCCACACCACCAAATAACTGACCAACTATTGATTCAATATTTCTACGAAGGACTTTTGCTTTCGGATAGGAGTATAATTGACGTTGCAAGTGGTGGTGCCTTAGTTGACAAAACGCTGGCGACCTCAAAGCAATTGATTGTGAATATGGCTTCCAACACTCAACAATTCGGAATACAGACTGGGCATGGATAAAAAAAGATGAATGAAGTGAGTATGACCACATTGGGGAAAAGATTGGATGACCTTACTTCTTTGGTGTGACAATTGGTGGTTAAGAAGAAAGAAGAAGCACAGGTATTGATAAGTGCATATTTTTCCAATATTTATGTTTTAATTATTCCCTTTTGCTCCTCTTGATTGATTCAATTATTGGGATTTAACTTGATTTTATGTTTCCTTGTAGGAAATTGTAACTTCTACATGAG
>JANIJH010459945.1:0-36009 GCA_024520975.1 Erythroxylum areolatum
GAGCGTCGGAGGGGCTTATCGGGACACAACCCCCGACGTGCCTTCTATTGTTTTGCAGGTATCTTCACGTTAGAATCGTCATCAACAGCAGCAGATTCATGGACCCAAACGGCAATAGGCAGTTCAGCCAAAATCCGGCAGAACCATAGTGAAATATTGTTTGAAATAAGAGTTTATAATATTATATAGTGTAAAGTTGTTTATCGTTTCATATTCTATCATAAATATTTCAAATTAGAAGTTTTTTATTTTTACTGTTTACAATAAAATGAAAAATAATATAAGAATCTCATTTTTATTCTTATTTTATTTTATTCTATTATAAATCTTCGTTTCAAACGATGAAATAATATTATATTTCATTCCGTTAACGATCCATCGACTAAACATTGCCTTAAGCAACAAGGTACGAGACCATAGGCTATTTGTCAAGGACAATCTTTTCACTCAAATAAAATAATTAATTTATAAATACTTGTCTAATAATCAAGACAAAAAATGGAATACAGCTTCCATGTTTATGGAAATTCACGATTTGCTCCGCGAAAGTTGCTTTTATTTCAAGTGGACCCCAAAGTTTAATACCATTGCTCTCTCAGTCACGTTATGTATATTCATTTACATCATTTTGTCTTTAATGTTTGATACGGCTAAATTAATTCCCATATTAATTGTGTTTTAGATGCGTTAAATTGGATTTTGGGTGCTATTTTGTTTTATTGATTATCACCGTTTTAAATATGAGTAATCAAGTAAGTGTTACCTTTTAGAATTGTGTAATTTGATATTATAGATAAGAGTGAAAAAAATCGATTTAATTCGACCTATCTGAATTAAATTGAATTTTTATTTCAAATTTTTTATAAGGTCAAGTTAAAATTTTGATTGTTTAGTTTGATTGGAAGTTTAAATTTTTACATAAAATAACAAAAATTAAAAAAAATAAATTTAATCAGAAACAATTTAGTACAAGCTCGAACTTCAAAATAAAACTCTTTTAAATAAAATTTTTAATAAAGGCACTAATTTACAAAATTGTATTGCCAAACCATCCCATTATGTCGAGCTATTCAACTGTACCGAAAATGGTCATGTCGCATGCAACTTATTTATTTTCTCTTTCTCTTAATTAATAAATGGGTTGGATGTTAAAGTAACAATAGCACAACACTTTTTCGGTATTGGCAAATATGTTCACCATTATGTGATGAAGGGTATGTTTAGTTGATGGAATTGTTTTGTTGATGTTGGTTAATCATTATGCACAGTCGAGAAGTTTATGTAAATACTTTGAAATAGGTAACAATTAGCTAGATTGATTAGTTTAATTGTAAAATTTTTGAATTGTTTAATTATTTAGTTCAATTTTTAATTTTTCGGTTTGATTTATTTTAATAACTCTTGTCTTAAAAAATTGATCAATTTATTATTTAATCGTCAATTTTTGTAAATTAATAAGTTTTTATGGATTAAATAAATTCAATTAATTTCATTTAATAATATTTTTCAATTAAATATCAAATTATTTGATAGATAAAAACGATTTCTTTCAATCATATTTCAAATTCTTTAATTTTATTTATTGTTTAGAAGATTTTATAACAATTTAATACCGACTGAACCTTTTAAACCTTAAATTTTTTATTTTACAAGTTTAACTTTAGCTCGGGTTTTTTAAACATTGGGTATGAATATCTTAAAATTTAGATAGAAACTTTAATAAATATCTTTTTTTATTTTTAATTTATGCCTTTTTAGTAATTAGAAACAAGGGTTACATCAATATTGAGAAAACCATATTAAATTTGAAATTATATATTTTTTAATTCTATTAATACTAGTTAAAATTAAATGATTTTTTGAGTTTTTTTTAATTACAAAATTAGGTCCTATTTTCACTTCTTCCCATCGGGTCAATTTAGAGAAATGTAAGAACTATGGGACTGCTTTGTGAATATCAAACAGACAGGGACACGTTTTCAGGAAGGGCACGAGAGCAAAAAAGACATAAACTAGAAAGAATATATAAACATTTTCGAAGAGAACACCGACTTCTTTTCTCTCCTATCTTTCATATTTCTCTGTCTCTGTTGTTGTCCCTGTCTCTGTCTCTGGGGATACTCTTCTGAAGTAACAGAGAGAAGCCGATCATGGGTTGCTTTCTCTGTTCTGGAAAGTCAAGAAAGAACCAAAAGGAACCCCAGAAGAACAACAACAACAAGTCTGATGATCAGATCCCATCATCTTCAGGTATTTTTAAGTAGAGGATACTTCAAGGTTTGCTTCTTCTTTTTTTTCCCTCCTCTGCTGTATTGGTTCATGATATCGTTTTAAAGTAGTTATTTCATGTAAAGTTGATGAATTTCATGAGAACTGGGTCACATTCATCAAAGTTTGAAGCTTTCTTTTCGAGGGTATTTAAGTATGTGTTGATCTGGATTGGACGCGGGGATTATTGTTGGTGAAGCTAATTTAATCGCAGTTTTGCGCTAATGTGGTTCAGTTTCAAGGTCATTTTTTGGCCTGAAGGTGATGAATTTCGATCGTAGTCATTTCTATCCCTTTTGAAGCTCTGCGATCTTTTAAAATTTCTCGGATAAATTCCCAATCTGTGGGAATCCATTACATATTAACGGTGTAGATTCAGTGATAATTTATCTGAATAGTTCTGTTTGCACATATATTTTTTGTCGGGGAAAGGTACTATCAGTCAAATCGCGGCTTTCACTAGGCATGTGGCCTAATTGCCAGCATACTTATACATGCAATCATTCTACCTCACGAAGTTGGTTCATAAAATGTGTCTTTTTTCTATTTAGGGTTGTTGAGTATTTAAAGGTTGCAATTATTTTGGCAAAACCCTCCAAGTGTTCATCAGTGTTTCATTTCAACGGTAGTCTGGCATGCATTGCGGGATATCTTGTTACACTATGTTCACAGTCGGCCCCTTGTTATTTTTTCTTAAATGATTGATTGAAATTCTAAAGGTACATGTGTGCTAATTTGTCATGAAAGAGTGTTTCATATCATTTTATTGTCGAGTATTCATGGTCGTTGTAAGTTTTGGGCAGCAGGCAATGCTTGTCAGAGCGATAGAGTTAGGTATGCAAGGGGAATAATCCAGTTGGTCGTTCCTAATCTTAGATGATCGTTTTATCTTCTGGTTCTTGTTATGTTCTCAAATTTGGATGACAAGATTTTTTAGATGACCTGGTTCAGAACTGTTTTTAGTTCAACTGATGTGATAGTGAATACTATTTATTGTGTTTCAAATTATTGGTGGGTTGATTGTAATGCATATTGTCGTTCTATTGTTTTATGCAGAGAAAGTGAAGGTAAACTTGACCTTGGATATTAAGAAGGATATTCCTAAGGAGGGAGGCACTGATCATATTGCAGCGCATACATTTACGTTCCGTGAATTGGCTGCTGCAACAAAGAACTTCAGGGCAGATTGTCTTTTGGGTGAAGGAGGTTTTGGCCGAGTATATAAAGGAAGATTGGAGAGTAATAATAAGGTTTGTTGAACTAGTTGGATTCGGCTTTTTGAATGAAGATTTACAAAAGGACAATTCCTTGTATCTAATCATTGTTTGTAGATGTAGATCAAATCGTTCCCTGGAAACTTTTTCTACTTGATTACCTTATGATGCTCATATCCAAGTGAAGAACTGATTGATCTTGGAAAGATAATAATGAAACTTGTCAGCTCAAAGGATCAAGAGGAACATTTGAGTAATTGATTCTAATTTCAAGATATTGTGAATCCATCTGACCCAAAACTAGATTATTGCTTCAAATGTTAGACTGAACACCTTTTTATCTTTGGCATTGTAACTATTAGTTCAGCACAAAATGTAATGCTCCAAATGACCTGAATATTTCTTTGATACGTTGTAGGTTGTTGCTATTAAGCAACTTGATCGCAATGGGCTACAGGGTAACAGGGAATTCCTTGTTGAAGTATTGATGTTGAGCCTACTTCACCATCCAAATCTTGTTAACTTGATAGGGTACTGTGCTGATGGAGACCAAAGACTTTTGGTTTATGAATACATGCCATTAGGATCTCTGGAAGATCATCTACATGGTAAGTTCTCAAATAGTTGATTTATAGTTGTTAGGCTTAAGTTTGATACTCTCTTTAAGATGGTAAAACTATTAATTAATGAGTCAAAGAAGGGAGGTTTTGTTAGATAAATTACAAATTAGAAGGAAGTGCTATGAGAATACATGTGTTTTATTCTTATCTTGAGTGCAATTAGAGAAGCGTACAGATATTCCATATTCATTTGAATGTAATATTTCTTTCCAATCACTTTGCTAACTGTTCACGAGTCATTGCCTTTTGGACGCCCATTTTATTGATCGCTTTGAGCATCTTTATACTCATTTAAGGTTAATGTTTTTTGACATTCATCAGTAATTTTCTTCAATTGCATTTATATTTTAGACCTGCCACCTGATAGAAAACGACTTGACTGGACTACGAGAATGAAAATAGCTGCCGGTGCTGCTAAGGGCTTGGAGTATTTGCATGACAGAGCTAACCCCCCTGTGATATATCGTGATTTGAAATGCTCGAACATTTTGCTTGATGAAAATTATCATCCCAAGCTATCTGATTTTGGGTTGGCAAAATTGGGCCCCGTGGGAGACAAGACTCATGTTTCCACTAGAGTGATGGGAACCTATGGATATTGTGCTCCTGAATATGCAATGACGGGTCAGCTTACTCTAAAATCAGATGTATACAGTTTCGGTGTTGTACTCCTTGAAATCATTACCGGGAGGAAAGCTATTGACAATTCCAGAGGCGGCGGGGAGCATAATCTAGTTGCATGGGTAAGACACTTGTGGCCTTTTGTAAACTTAAGTTCCATCTTATCATTGCAGTATTCGGTTTGAAATATCATTGTAGTCGTCAGTTTGAAGTAGCTTCTCACTTCTGTGAAAGTATGTTTTCTTTATTGGCATGGCATGAACTACTTCTGACCTATTATATGCTCTTGGATATTATAACCTTTTAAGATCAGCAATGGTTAATTTGACTTTTGTTTCACATGGTATATTTGGACCTGAAATTGATGAAACAACAAATTCCTTAATTCACCATTATTTTACAATCAAACCATGTCTGAAGAACTACTTCTAGTTAGTGCTAAGATAAAGAAAGGACAAACTGGTACCCCGTAAGGAGGAAAGACAACTAGGTGACTATCTTTGGAAATCAGACTAAGTCTGCGGTGAACTTCATTGTCGGAACTTCATCGGACTTACAATGTGAATACTCTTGAAATTCATGTAGCATTAGGTAGCATACTGAGGTTATGAACTTGTGATAAGTATTTACTCTTTTCATTGAGGGAGTTTTCTCATCTTATAATTAATTGATTTGGCATGGACAAACTTGCAATTAAGTGCTTCATCTCTTTTTCCTTCAGTTTCAGAGCTGAGTTTCCTCACGATTTAATAGTCTGGGTCTTGACTGGGTGAGAGTTGTAGTTGATCCTTGAGATTTCTGCCAACTTCTTGCCTCAGGCTTATGTGCCCATTTATCAGTTGCTGGTATATTGTTTCAAGATGTTGCTCACTTTATGCAGTCCAACCTAAGTAGAAATAAAAATATTTAGTGATCCGGGTAGTTTTGCTTTTGAATCTTGATCTAATGTCGTTCCCGTAATTCAGGCACGGCCTTTATTCAAAGATCGACGGAAATTCGCCCAAATGGCCGATCCACTTCTCCAAGGTCAATATCCTGTGAGGGGTTTGTACCAAGCGCTTGCAGTTGCTGCAATGTGTGTTCAGGAACAGCCTAACATGCGGCCCCTCATAGCTGATGTAGTTACAGCTCTTACTTATCTTGCTTCTCAAAAGTACGATCCCGAGACTCAGTCAGTACACAGCTCCCGCACAGGCTCATCTACTCCTAGATCTAGAAGAGAACTCTGAAGTTGATAGGCGAATTTTAGAATGCACCCATGTTTAGGGAATCATACCATCCTCAGGAGCCAATTGACATGATTGCAAGCTTTGTAAGTACAGGTTTATGTATCTACAATGAGGTCACTGAACAGGATTCAATTTCAACAGGTGCAGCGACCTAGAATGTTATTCCTATTGCTGCAATACATGATTTTATCTTTTCCATAAACCCTTTTTTTTTCTATTTAGTTTATTTTCTCACGATTTTGTGTAAGTTTCTTTTTTGGTTATTTTTGTTTTACTATAGTGATCTCCCTCCCTCCACCCAAAACTGTGCCCTTTCTTTGCACAAGCTCTTTTGTACAATGGCTCTGTATCTAAATAGAAATTGGTCTATCCTTGAAGAGATTCACTTTACCATATTCTTAATACCAGATCAGATAGCTATCTTTTGTATAAAATTGGAATGATACAGAGAAGTTTAGACACTCATGAATTGAGAAGAACTACGGGGTTAAGCAAAAGTTCAACATCCGATAAAATTGAAACGATACAGAGAAATTATACTTACAAATTGCGAAAAACTTCAAGGTTGAACTTTCTTTGGTTCAAACTTTCTTCCAATCGGAATAAACTTCATTTTGTTTCTGTTATTCACATTGAAGATATGAAGAAGAATTCACAGAAGAAGCAATATTGAATCAAAGATTATACAATTGTTTCATGAAGGATTTCATGTTTCTTTTGTACATACTATTCAGCTATAAAGGGACCAACTATTGCTACTGAACAGTGAACAAACAATAAATGGAAATAGCTCTACAAGGGGCGTTATATGAAAAGATGACCAAAGAAGAAAAGTGATCTACACTCTGAATAGTACGGCAAAAAATTATCTACCAGTCTGACAACTTAAGATAGTTTAGTTATACCGACCCTAAAATAATCTACTCGTTTTCCTTAACTGAATGACCATTTGCCTCCTGCTCATTGCTTGGACTTTGCTCCTCAGTGAAAGACTTGCCATTTTCTGCCTCATCAACATTAGCAGGTTTCCCCTGTTGTCCATTTTGGTTAAACAACATCCAAACTGACTTGCTCTTAGCGTGTGAAATTAATATCAACGTAAATACATAAAAGACAAACCTTGTTTCGGTCACGCCATCCAAGTCCGAAAGGTCGAGCTAATAAACCAACCTTTCTTGGAGGTATGTCTTGAATAGCCTGTTGATTTGCTTTATGTGCTTGCCCAGGAGTTCTGAAAAATTTTAGATTCATCTCTAAGCAACTATGTGATCCAATTGGGTAACTTACATACTCCAAATAGGCGTGCAGACAGAGGTCCATAGTTAAAATTACAGGAAATGAATTTCTTGGCCTTGTTTTCTATCGTGTTTAATTTCCAGAAATTGAAGAACGTGATGTGGACATTACCTCAATCGATATGGAAATTCAGAAGCATGAGCAAAACCAGTATATTTTATTTAACATCATTAAATCCAAATACTATCCAACACAATTCAACAACCGTAGTATAATTAACAAGTCAATAAGAAAACTGAAGCTGCATACATTTTACTCTGAAAGGAAGTTGACTACTTACCTTGGAGAATGTTGTGTCTTTAGTTGACCAGATTGGTATTGCAGGGTCGCCTCCAACATAGACTCTGCCATAACTACACGCTTCTCCATTTGAGCAAGGGATGCCATGGCCTCTTCATACTTCTCCTGTAGATATGTAAAAGTTATAGTAGTTGATGATCATCAAAGAAGCAACTAAACTGTAAGTTAGAAAGTTCAGACGCCCTCTCGCAGAAAGGAAGCATCACTAATATAATCACTGTCTAATAAATATCAGAATTCAGTGATAGTGCAACAAAATTAGTTTTCCAGGCTCATGATGCAAATTATCTTAAGAATCACTGAAAACTATGACTCACACAAATCTAGCAAAGTATTCAACGTAAACAACTGAAAAATACAAACCTGAAGCACTTGAGCCGCATATCTTTGGGCTGCCGCATCTTGTTCAGCATATCTGCGTGCGTCTTCTGTTAGTCTTTGCTCTTGCTCCACCCGCATTAAGACCTGCATGGTTACTAAGTGGTCTCAGCATCGGGAACAAAATTATAAGTCAAATATGAGAGAAGAACCAATGGCTTTGCGTGTGAAAAGCACTATAAGCAAATATGAAACAAGCATGAACCTGGAGCATTGCATTTTCTTGTTCCTGCTTATCAGCAAGGGCCCTTTGCAGCTGGGAAACCTCACGCTCCAACTCTTCAACCTAGATATCATAAGCAAATATTCAGAACACAATGCATTTGAATCAGGATTAGGCATTGGCAAATCTGGATGAAGAGAATCTGAGATAAATGACAATTCAAAGAACAAAATCACTACCCATTTCGGTTCAACTAAAATTACAATTTCATTTCAAAAACCCAAGACCATGTCAGTGAAAATCCTAAACTCACAGAAAACTGATCATCGAACATATCTTATAGCAGCTTTTATCATTTTCCAGTGGCGTGGGATGGAAGACCTTGTGCATCTAGACGAAATTCACCGTAAGACTTTTTTTTATAATTCTGAAGGACTTCTTATTCTGATATTTCTTCATGAAAACAGATTTGCTCTCGCAAACCCCCTCCCCTAAAAACCCATATGTTCTCAAAGTTATGTATCTCCTATTTATTCATTGTTTCAGCAATATGAAGCCCCAAAAGTTCATATAAAAAGAATTTCCAAATCAGAATGAAAAAATAAAGTTTATGTATACCCTAGCACTCAATTGCCGTCGGTTGTCCTGCTTGACCATCTCCATCAAAGCTGTCTCCAACTCCTCAGCTCTGATAAAGAATTGATACAAGGTAAATATGAGATAATCTTTCAACGAAAATAATTTCACAAACCAATAGCATCATATGATAGAGATGAAGTATGAAGCAAAAAATAAAGAATGCTGCCTACAGAAACATAAACCACAGCACAAAAGTTCCAGTTACATTTCAATACAACCTGCCACCTATATAGACAATATCTGCTACTCTATTCATTTACATTCACAATTTAAGTCTGATCCTTGCTCAATATCTAGCCCTGCTCCATTTCTGGGGAAGTGATCAAAAAGATGTTCCATCTAAGGCCAAAGCTTTGCACCTGAAAAGTTGTGAATGGTGCATCCTAATAATTGAACTTGTCAAAAACTTCATTTCGTTACTGACCAGCAAGAACATATTACAATATGTACAAGACTACCAAAATTCGCTGAATTCACTGGTCATACAAAGACTAGAATAAAGCTGCAGTTTCATGTCTACTTGTATGTCTTGTTCCCTTACTTGTACCTTAACCATGTCACAACCCCTTTCTACATTAAATTTAAATCCTCTATTCCACCATTTCAGCTATTCTACGCCATTCTTCCGTTGAGAAGAAAAATAACCATGCTCCATCATACATATTGCTACAGAACAAACTATCAGTTTGATAATAAAGGACTCAAAAGTCAAATGTGTAAAATGATGTCAAGCCACTTAACAGAGACAAAAATACTAAATCAATGAAGAGCCCAATAGTGGAAGTCTGATCCAAAGGAGACTATCTCCAAGGAACAGTGCAACAATACAAATCCACGTGACACTTACATTTCAGGGCACAGAACAAAGACAACCATGAAATGATTTGAAGCATGTAGTACATGTAAGCTTGTAAGGTTGCAAAGACACGTCACAATAGAAATCCTGACCTCAGAACAGCAGATCTTTTCTCCTCTAGCAACTTGCACAGTTCAACCTTTAGCCATACAACCTGTAACATCATTTATATAAGAAAATCAAAACACTCAAACATGTACAATGATAGTCCCCAATCCCCTACACCCTCCTGAAAAATAAAAAATATAACCACTAACAGGAGAACAGCATGCAAACACTGAAAGTCTAGAGATTGCAGTTTACAGTAAAAAGTTAACAATGCATTAACTCCTAAAATTCATGAAAGATAATGCTTAAGAGGGGATGTGGTCCACCTGATCTTGGAGATCTGGAGTAGTATCTACCTCCCCATCACCAGTCAGGCTAATGACAACATCATCTGCATTAGTAGATCCAGACTCTGAGCGAGAAAAATCGCCACTTCTATGCTTATCTACCAGAATTGACTTCGGGTCATGTTTGAAATTATATAGCTTTGATGCCAAACCATGGGAATCCCTCCAAGCCTGAAGCCCCTTTGTCCTTTCCTCAACTGCAGTCATCACAGCAGGCCGATGCTTATTTCTCAGTTCTCGCAGCCTAGTTTCATTCACATTTTGGTAACCCATGCAAGCTGTTAAAACTAGTTGACTGCTATCAAATGTTGAACCAGCCAGTGACTGTAGCAGAGTTACTGCATCACCAGCATCCTTAGTAGTAACCAATGCCGGGCCTACAAAAAACTGAAACTAAATCAAGTTTCACAAAGAAAAAAGGGCAACAGAAACTTAGATAAATAAATATGACATCCATTGATATTATTAAAAAAAAAACTCAGTATTGTTCACCCAATACCATATAACTCCATTAAGGCAAGTGCTGTTCTGAAAAGCATGACACGATTTCCTTCATAGAGAAGCACATCCCACACTCGCAGAACTGAAGGAGGACAGCACCAGTTTATGTGTTAGCTTTCCTTGGAAATAATGGATGCAAATTTAGGAACTGATGTAAAATTAATGAATCTTAGCACGCAATGTTAAAACGTATTAAGCCTTGTAAGTCATGCATTAAAACAAAAAACCTGACCACTTTCCCAAGGAAGCATGTTCATGAAGATGGAAAGGAACCATGGCCCAGCCACCCACGCCACTTGCACTCCCAGGTAATCCAAATGATTCACTGACATAGAATTGATGTTGTCATATGAAATCCAATTTCTTGCTAATTTAAAGAACTTGAAAGGTATAAGAAATCAGACGAATACTTATACCAACCTAATTTAGGGAACCTTTCACGCACCAACTCTTCAAAAACAAGTTGGTCAACCTGAAAAGGAGAAACAAATCAGTCAGAATATCTATTTGTAAATGTCAAGTGATATTCTGCGATTTTTCTTTTGCCGTGAGAAAACTAAAATGACGGTAAAAACAATGACATTGAGAAACTAGAACTTTGGTACCTGAGACTCTATCATTTCCTCTGAGTAATACCCATCAAAATAGTCATCAATAATGCCCATCAATGCCCTGAGAATTCAAGCTAAATTCAGTAAAAAATAGCACTATTTTGGCTATGAAGATATCATGGTAAATAACTTTCTTAAATGAATTGTGCCAACTAAGTTTCTAAGCATACCAAAAGGCATTTTCTTCTGGCATCAAAAGCAGTAACAGGGCCGCAAAGAAATTCATGGCCTATAAAATCATTAATGTGAAGTACAAAAAGAGTTAGCTATTTGAAGTGAGGAAAGTGTTCAACTGACTGCAATTAGCATTATAGACTCAAGTACCTGGCAATAGCCAACTGAGGGGTTATGTCGAGCGTATGCCGTAAGTAATCGCCTCAAGGCATCTCTACCATCATCATCCAAAGCAGGATGCCCTGGGAATGTTCGAGGCAAATCCTGCATTAACACCACTAGCAGGATGAGAAATTTCGCAATGAAATGTTGGAAGGAGGAAACAAGGATTGTCATCCAGATAGAGAAGGCATTGCAATGACCTTCTCAATTTGTCCCTTCCATTTCTCAGACGCATACAAGTGATCCATGGTCGAATCCTTAGCATGATTGTCCAACTCTTTATCAACATGATTAGTATTAAGTTCTGCCTTGAGCAGATCCTGATAATACTTGTCCACTCGACGAGCCCTTACACCCACAAATGCTTGCCATAGCTAAAATTGTTATCAGAAATGAGTACAGAAATCAGTAAACAAGTTGAAAAGAAATAAGGGTCGAGTATACCTCTCCCCTAAGCGCCATTGGAACACCCCCGCGAACAAGGACCTCTAGCTCTTCTTTCCAGGGACACGAAGATTCAAAAGTGGTTGCATCAGCAGTTGTAGTAACCATAGTAGAGACACTAACGTTGTCAGTCGAAGGGGAATCTTGAATTGGATCCGACCTTTCAACATCATAAAACTCATCTTCAGAATCCTCCTCAGCTGATCCTTTTAGCATCTTGGCATCCTCCATTGGAGACACAACTGTTCTAGGGTCCTTGTCCTCCCTTACTTGATTGACCTTCTTCTTCACACGGCTACTCATCATATCTTCAATTACACGTAGTGATGGTCTAATCACTGTCCATATTTGGATCTTATGGTTTTTTCTATTCTCAGCTGCTTGTTTCTCTTCCTTTTCAATGACATTTTCAGGTGAAGTATCAGAGCCTGGCTTTTCACTACTTACATTATCTCCTTCAACATCAGTCTCTACACTCTCAATCTTCTCTTGCGTACTCAGTCCTTTGCTTCCTTCTTCTGTATATGATCCATTCACTGCCAATTTAATGGATCCTGCTTCTCGTTCCAAGAAACTTGTCCATCTATCTGATCTTTCCTCTTCTTCCTCCTAAACATGTGAGGACGTGAGAAAAAGAAAAGGGGCAATTTTATCTTCCTTTATCTATCCTTTGTTTAAATTTCGTTTTCCTTTTTCTATAGATATGGTATGTGGATAAACAGATGAACAATAACAAAAAGTATTCTAACCTTTAAATCATACAATCTCAATCACCTAAGGAGTGAATACAACAATAAACTATATGCAAACCTTCACATATTTTAACCTTTTACATCATACAATTTCAATCGTTCAAGGAGTGAATACAACAAGAAATTATATGCAAACTTTCATTCTTTAGCTATCAAACTCAAACTGCAGAAACGCCCCTAGGTATGTTAGTTCCTCTCCTTTTCTCTCAAAAACACTTCATAGTGAAAACGAAAAAGAAACAAAAATTTTTCCACTGGCTAAACAACCAATCAGGTGCTAGAAATAAGTAGGAGTCTAAAAGGAGACCTTGTAGATATTAGCATATTCCCGGTATCTTTGTACATGTTGTGGTCTCACTGCAAACCCATAAGCATCCCTGTCGATATGAACATTTACTAACGCATTATTTCAAAATCTTCTCTATCATACAACATAGATCCTCCATTGCAGTGATTCAACAAGCATAACACAAACATAATAAACAGTGCAACACTCATACACACTCACACAAAGAGAGAGAGAGAGTGAGAGACAAATCATTCTGCACTATATGCTAACTTAGTTCTACATAAGCGCGCAACCTATTAAAAAAACACAAAAATGACACAAAAACTTCAACAAAAGAAGTTCAAAATCCGCACCACAACTAAAATGAGGCAAAGATTAACAGAAACATACCTGCAATCTGCCTTCAACGATCCAGGCCTCAAACTAGACAAGAGCATGTTCCACTCAAAATCTCAAATCTAATCTCCATGCTACTCGAATTTGTACGCAATGTAACTCAATTTCACTATAGAACTACACCACATTTATGATCAAAACTCCTGAACTAGGCCTATTATCACACATTGTTCAAACTCCATCCAATTACAGACAACTTCAAATAAAGATCACAAATCGATCAAGCACTCAAACGCTACGAAGATCAACTCCACAAATCCAAATCTCCACTTATCGAAACGATCAACACTTCAAAAATGAACACTAGCAAAACAGAAACGATCGGACCGAAGAGGAAGAAGTGAAGAAGCTTAAAAAAGGTACGCGTGGCGCGAGAAGGGAAGAGAAAAGAAGAGTCAGCGCGTAACACTGACCTCTTGTGCTCGAAAGCGATGAGAGGGTTAATGGCCTTCATAGCTGGACGGATCTGATTGGTCTGTCAGCTTTTCCAAAGTCAGCGGCTCAGTGAGAGAGAGATCTTCGGGAAAATCAACTCTATCTCCTTAAAACTCTGCAACTGAATTTCAGTAACAAGAAAGAGAGACGAGAGAAGAGAGAGAGAGACACGAAGAGTGATCAGTGTTTGGTTGTTTATGTAAAAGATGAAGACGGTGTTCTTCTAACGTGGGCTCGAGATTTGAGAGAATTAATAGTTTATAAATTAATTGTATATGTAATTTTATAAATATTTAAAATATTTTTTAATCGCTACAAATAATGAGTTAGAAGACGAGATTATGGTCATAAGATAAGGTTTGGTTATTTAATTGTATTTTTTGCATTTTTTAAAATATAGATAAACCATTTTCTAATCTAATATTAATTATCTTATAAATATATTACAACACAATTAATATCCTCTTTATAATAAATAAATATTTTGTATTTGTTTCTCAATCAATTTCACTCTATCATTAGTCAAATTAAGGAATTAATATGCAATAATGAAATGTTACATGTTTTAAACAATTATTAAAAAATACAACCGGTTCGATCAATTAATCATAAATATTTTGAACCATCCAATTTTTTAGTTCAGTTTTTGACTTTTCGAGAATTTATTTTAATAATTTTGATGTAAAAAATTGACCAATTCATTCGTAAATTAATAAGTTTTTATAAATTCAAATAAATCAATTAATTTTTATTTAACAAATTTTCAGTTAAACTTAAATTATTTGAAAAGTAAAGATAATTTTTCTCAATTTTATTTTAAATTATTTAATTTTTTAAATCTTTATACAATTTTATGATGGTGTTAATTAAACCTTTTACTTATAACATATTGCCCATTTGATCAACTTAGATATCAAATATATAAATTGACTATCACTTTATTATAATAAAAATTAAATAATATTTATATATCAAAATATGCTAACAAATGTTTTTCACTAATCCAACTTTTAACCTATTCTTATTTTGGGATTCTTAAATGGGCAATATATTCAAACTTAAGAATCTTTTGATACCCTTCATTTATTATACATTATCCGGTCTAATTTTAAAATGTTTTATTTTTAAATTTAAGTTCAGACTCGAGACTGTAGATTTGAGCTTAAATTCGATTAAACGTTATTTTTTTTAGCTCGAGCTCGAGTTTATTTTGTGTCAAAAAAATTTCAAATTTTAAATCAAATAAAGTTGGACAGTCAAATCACGAATTCAGTCTAATTTTTGAAATAAAAAAAATTATAAACCTGAAACAAACTTCAAAATTTTTATACAAAAGGAACATCATTTTTTATAAAATTTCATTTACGTACATTTAAGTTTGCAATCTAATCAATCTTGGTAACATGTGGACCACAAAGATATTTCACTTGACTTTGGGTTGCTCTCACGAACAAAGATTTAAAATGGTGTCGGCAATGAAGTTGTTTTCTCGTTTTTTAAACAAATCTCCATCTTTGACCTTGATCGATCATGATGAACGATGGTGATTGCATCTTAGAAAAACCGGTGTGGCAATAAATATCTACCCATAAATATTCATTGCAGTCACTTCAGTGCAAAACAGGCATAATTGGGGTCCCAATCAAGTAGGCGTAGGTCCACTTATCTAATTATTAGTACCATATCCTTTTATAGAAAGTTTGGCCTTTTTAGTCACATTTCATGGCCAGTTTGGCTATTTTAGTCACATTTTATAAAGGTGTTTTTTTAATAAAGATTAATTTTGGAATATAATTGATATAAATCACAAATTATAAATTATAAAAATAAAGGACTGATTGATATTACTTATGTTTTTGTATTGCAATTTTTTATTTTCAAAACAAAAAATTTAATTATTAATGTTACTATAAATGTATCTTTATTATTAATAGTGATTAAATATAAAATAAAATAAAATAAATGAATTAATCAAGTAAATAATTTTATAAAAATAGATAATTTAACAATGAATCAATAATTCAAAATTTACATAATTAGATATTTAGTTAATTTAAAAATTATATTTCTTAATATTAAAGATTTTCTACAATAATTTCAATACTTAAATTTTTTTGGAGTTTAAATGTTTTATTTTTAAAGTTTCATATTAAACATATAAAATTCACTGGATCTTATTAATGGTCAGCAATAAAAAATCTCATAAATATCTTTATACATTATAAATAATGGTGACAATAACAACACCCAATAAAAATCTTACTGAGACTCGACGTTTAGGAAAGTCCAGTAGTATATAACTTTATCCCTAATTAGTAGAGATGTTTTTTCTAAATAAATCACGTAAATGAATGAAAATAAAAAAAAAGATATTACAAATAATGAATTTTAAATTTTTTTGAGACTTAACTTAAGGATTCATTTAATATTAAATTTTAGTATTGGGTTAGTAATAAACAATTTCTTAACGTATCCTTTAAGTATTTATAATTGCAAGTTGAGACACAACTTTTTTTTTTCTGTTCACTTTGACAATAAAAATAACAATTTCAATTTACAAAAACTAGCTGTTTTTTTTAATAATTAAAATGATAACTTAGTGAAAATTTCAAAGTTTGCTTGAAGGTAACGCCGATTTGTCCTTTTGCTTCAATCTAAAAAGCCTTTCCTTACGCCTAAATCTGCGACTGTACATAAGCGTGCATTTAGAGTTGTTCATATTTAAAAAATTATATTTTAAATAATAAACAGTTTCTCTAATACACGGTAGTAAAATTGCATATTACTGAACCTTTCAAAATTCTGTACATCATCAAGACTTCAACAGGATATTATTGATAATAAAATATATGATTCGATTTAAAGTTTTTTATTTTTAATTAATCTATACTACGTTTCTTATCTTAATTTTTTCTCAAAAGATACATATAATTTTAACCATTTTTAAATGTGGATTTATCGGTAACAGCCTTTTTATTAGATAGAAGTAAAGTTGCATATTATCATACCTTTCTAAATTCTATGCCTCAACGGAAATTCAACTTGATATGATATTATTGATGATAAAATATATGCTTCAATTTAAAATTTTTATTTTTAATTAATCTATGCTAAGTTTCTTCTCTTAATTTTTCCTCAAAAGATACATATAATTATAATGTTTCACATATGGATTTATCGATAATAACCTTTCTATTAAGTAGAGATAAAATTGCATACTATCGGACCTTCCTGAATTCTGCACCTCAGCGAAACTTCAACTTGATATTATTGATGATAAAATATATGCTTCAATTTAAAGTTTTTTTATTTTTAATTAATCTATGCTACGTTTCTTCTCTTAATTTTTTCTTAAAAGATACGTATAATTCTAACCGTTTCATATGTACATAAAAAGAATATATTAATAGTCTAATGTTTAAAAAATTCAACCGATTCGGCCAATCCAACTATTAAAATTTTGAATTATTTAACATTTCGGATCGATTTTTAACTTTTCTATTTGATTTATTTTAATAATTCTTATTGTTAAAATCGTTCAATTTATTAATTAATAGCTAAATTTTAGTAAATTAATAAAATTTTACAAATTAAAATAAATCAATTAATTTTTATTTAATAATTTATTTTTAATTAAACTTTAAATTATCCGATAAATAAGGACAATCTCTTTCAGTTATATTTTAAATTTTATTTAATTTTTAGCCAATTTTATAACAGTTAGTTGAACCTTTTAAATCTTAAATTATTTATTTTACCAACTTAACTTCCGGTTCAGCTTATTTTACCGAGTTAGCTTTTGGTTCAGTTTTTAAATTAATTTATGAAAATAAACTACATCTACCTTTATCGTTGGATTCGAAAATCTAATTATTAATTGTTACGGACAACTTAAGAAAACAGTAACATCGTGGAAAAGAAGTAAGAGCGTTTAGCGAAAGCAAAGCAAAGTTTTGACTTTTTCCGCGTGTCATTAATCAAATCGCCATTGTTTTTATAAGTTAAAAAGTAACTTAAAATTTAAAAATATTTTTGACTTAAATTATTATAAACAAGAGATATTAAATTAGTTTTGTATCAAATTATATACTTTTAAATAGTATTATTTTAATTTTTAATTTTTAATTTTTAAAAAATAAAAAATAGCTAAACCTATCATACCTCTCTATTATGTAGGAATAAGGCTGCGTACTATCAGACCTCTCCAGATCTCGCTTCATTGTAAAATTTCGAACTGAGTGATGATGATAAAAAAATAGCTAGACCGGGCTTCGAGCCACTTAGGCTGACCTCAATCGGATTTTAAATTGGGTTCGGGCTTGAACAAAATTTTAGGGCCAGGCGACCCATTACAGAGCCCAAATTTAAACAACGCATTACAATTTTTTAAAAAAAGAAAAAAAAACTGCAACCCCCTTAGTTTTTTAGTCTGAAATTGCGTTCTCTCTCTTTCCACTATCGCCGACCATGCCAGCTCTGAAACTGAGCTTGGCCTTTTCACTTTTTACCAAACCCTACAATTGGGCCCGTAATGTTCCAACCTCCACCTCCACTGCCTCCGCCGCTGCTCCGGCGACAGCTGTGACCTCTAGTTCTTCCCTTCCTTTTTCATTTTCCCTTAATAATAGCCGTACGGGCTGGCGCAGGATTACACCCCTATCGTGCGCACACCTCAATTATAGTAATAACTATACTAATAATAGATGTAGTAGTAATGGGGATTGTAATTTTTTAGGGTTTACATTTGGTGGCCGTAACAAGCGTTCCTCTTTCTTCTTCTTCTCCTATTGCAACAACACCTCTTCGCCTTCTGCTTCCTCCGATTCGGGTGGGTTTTCCCGACCCGATTCGGGTGTTGCAACCGAGATGGGGTCCGAGAGCAAGATCAATGATGTCGATTGGTACCATAATGATCATCTAAAGGACGCGAATCACATATCCAAATCATCTCCTGTGCAGAAACATGACGGCCACAATCAGGAAGCGTGCTCTAAATTTCTCACATTGCCCACGATCCTGACTCTCGGGCGTGTTGCTGCGGTGCCTCTTCTCATTTGCAGTATGACTCTGTTGGCCAATTTTTTTTATAGAAATTTTGTTTAATCTTTATGTGTTTGTCTAATTCATTTTGTGTTTTCTTTGTTGTGCCGTAAAATGGTTGGGAAGTTGGAATTTTATGACTTTTGGGGATATTTAGGATCTGATTCAGTGCATTGTCTTTTAATGTGGGATGCTTATAGATCTCGTAGTCTATGAATTGTTTTTGTCCACTGTGAGAACCCAGAAGCTGATAATTCTTAGAGGAGGGAAATAACTCCTATGCTTGTTGCTATGGTAGCCTTTTATGTGGATACTTGGTGGGGAAGAACAGCTACGACGAGTATTTTTATCGCTGCAGCAATTACTGATTGGCTTGATGGGTACTTAGCGCGGAAGGTATACTATTCTTTTTAGGGAAGAAAGAGTAAATTTAGGTTGGGTGAAAGATTATTGAAGCTTTGGTTTTAATTGTGTTTTAGATGAGGTTAGGCACTGCTTTTGGTGCATTCTTGGATCCTGTTGCTGACAAGGTACTTGCTTTTTCCTGGAGCTGACATTGTTTTATAGTCTAATTCAGTTAGATTTGACATGTATGGCTTTCAAGAACCATTTAAATATTCTTGTTTTGTTCTTATTCCTACTTAATGTAGCTTATGGTTGCTGCCACCTTAGTGCTACTGTGTACTAGACCTTTGGAAATGTTTGGACAACACCCATGGCTATTGACCGTGCCTTCAATTGCCATTATTGGACGGGAGGCAAGTATACTTCTGTACCTATCATACTTATGTCCACTAATGGTGAACAATGTCCATCTCGATGGGCTTGGTTTTTAGTTAATTATGTTCTTTCATAATCTTTAGGATTTTGTTGAGGTAGTTTTAGTTGGTTTTGCAAGTCAACTTAGACGATCATGTTGCTAGTTCAGTTGCAATGAATTTTACGGATATGCTTCACACATGCATGTTATGTTGTTCAAGTGTATCACCTATTAGAACGAAATTGAAGTACTACTAATCCAGAGTCTTTTCCTTTTTCTCCTTATTTTTCAATGCCAATCATGTTTCAGTACACACCTGTGACCAGGGCCACATGAATTACTAATGCAATTTTTCTTCCAGTGAAATCATAAGGCCATTGACAATTTTTCTTCCAGTGAAATCATAAGGCCATTGATATAATGTACTTCTCTCAGACAACATTTCAATTTTAAATCTTTGTAGATTACCATGTCTGCAGTCAGAGAATGGGCTGCTTCACAGAATAGTAAACTGTCTGAGGTTGGTTTACCATTTCCCTTCCTTTTCAACCACTTAGTTCCTGTATTTTCGGACTTCTTAAGGTTTCTTTGAATGCCTGCTTTCCAGAAATGCTTCACCGAGTTATTTTAAAACAAAGAATAATACATATTCTCAGGCTGTTGCTGTAAACAACTTAGGGAAATGGAAAACTGCCACACAGATGACTGCGTTAATCATCCTCCTGGCTACACGAGAGAACAGGTCCTGCCTGCTTTCCTTCTAGTTTTTTTTCTACTTTTGGGTGAATACCTTGTGATACGAGGTAATCTCACAAGGCTAATTTATTTATTTCTTTGAGATGGCTGACATTTCTTTTCTATCTTCTTTCTTCTCCAGTTTTGGAGGATCAGGTTTGGTGGCTGCTGGTGTTGTCTTGCTTTATATTTCTTCAGGTCTTTCTGTATGGTCTTTGGCTGTGTATATGAGCAAGATATGGCGAGTATTGCTGAAATAGTTTGCCTGGTATGGTACTTGCATTTGCTTAAGCCCCCTCCTTTCTGCAGAAGAGTTTGACACTGAATTTTTCAGGACTAACATGTCAGATTGAATCCTAGGTGGATGAGGGGGAATGCTGTTCTTTTAAAAGGTTCCTCACTAACATCTCGGACTGATTCATTATGTTCATGGGACAAGATCTGACGAAAATCTTCCGAGTTCTCTTAAGCAGTTGGTATGATAAAGAAACTGTATGACGGGAATGCTGAAATAGACTCCTCCTGGTTTTAGTCTGCTGGTCTTGTCCAATTTTTTGACATTGAAAGTGGTTAAAAATTGAGGCATCCTGTATTTGAAATGCATGGACTGAAGCTGATAGAACTGAGGATGGAGTGGTAGAGCAATTTAATCTCGGTTTAATATGTATACGTGAATCAGAATTACCTAACTTGGATTTGTAATCAAATATCTTTGGCAATAAAAAGCTCATATGGACTTAAGTTTATGGTATGTTCCATCAGCAAATATTTTTCACATGTACATCTTGATGTAACTTTATTGAATGTTCTGAATATGAAAGTATGAAGTGATGGTATTCTGGAGGAAGCAAATCACATTAATTATTTGATTGAACTAGAGTTACGGCAGCTGAAATCTGTAAATCTTTTTAAATTATGCAACTTTGGATACAAAGAGAGATAGGAAAACCAATCGTATTGGATAAGGCTGATGAATTAGTCTTTTCTCAGGCTTGGGAGAACACTAATGTTGTATGATAGAAAGGGAGTTCAAATTGCATCATTGCATCCAAGACTAAGGAGCTTGAGATGTTCACCAACTTGTAACAGTAAGAACTATGAATAATGTTGCACTTCAAAGGGGCCTAAGAGTTGAACTGAAGCTGAAGACATGCTTCATGTGTTTGATTTTCAAATTGATTGAGAAAAGATTTCAAGTAACCCTGAAGTTCCAATGTCAAGAATTTAGCAATACCCTTGATGCCAGTAACATAACTAATAGCCATAAGCTTTTCCTGAGTCATCCACAAGCATTAACACTACTACCTATGGAAGTTTCTTATGAAATTACTGATGTGATTCTGAAGATCATACCGGTGGCTATACTACGTAGAATGAACAGAAAAGGTTGAGAGAAACCTTTCTTTTCTTTTATAAAACGAAAAAATCGTTTCTGGATACAGGAGAAGGAATTGAGACTTGAGTGCTAATATATGTTTGGAACTTCTCGACTAAGTTTTGGCATTTCCGGCGATACCATTCCCTCCTTTGACCGAAAGTAGGGGGCCACGGAAAGAGCTGCTGCTGATCAGATTTGAGTCAAGAAACAAAACTATAATTGTTATGTCATCGTGAAAATGTCTCCTCACACCGTGATCAATCTTTTTCAAGTCTGAGTACCTCATTTCTCTTTTCTTTGCTGCTTCTTGAAGGGCTGCTTTCAGAAGTCTTCTTGCAATACCCTGCAGGAACATAGCTGCCATCAAAATTTATCCACAACTAACTTTAAAATTAACATGCATCCTGCCACAAAATATAAGAACTAGAGTAGCTAAAATCTTTTGACAGATTAACCAATCTTCTAAGAGAAATAGCTATTTAGCAATAAAAGGAATGCAAATGTGCAAAACAGACTATGTTTGGTGGTGTGATGGTAAATGCTAAAGCAAATTGCAAACATAAAAAAGATTCCAATTGCTTAGAATTTGAAAGCTTAAAGAAGATACGAAAAAAGTCAGAATAATAAAAAGAAAGTCACCAATGGTAGAGGGAATCAACCTCTGAATTGGATTATCTGAATCAAACAAGAAGAAGAACTCACATTTAATGAAAATGGAATTTGAAACTACAAAACAAAATCCTACATTACGTGGGCAATTGTGGACAATATCTACTGCCTCCTGATTGCTTAGATGCTCCCATAGGCCATCTGATGCAAATATTAGGAACTGATCCTCAGAATGGAGTTTATGTACAGAAATTGTTGGCTCAGCTTTAAGAATTGGTCTATCGAACGATTGATGCAGTCTAAACTTAGGCAACAGGGGCTCCCTATTGAATTCTTCCCTCTTGAGATAGGCATCACCAATGGATCTTGAGACCTGAAGAAGTAACAGATTTTCATCAGCAGGGTAACTAACATGTTCTGATTTTCGAAGCAACATGCAGATTTTGGGCCATACGCACTAAATATGCACAGTAATAAGTTTAAAATGCAAGATCATCATAATTTACAATTAAAATTTATCAATTACACATGTGAACTATGGCTTCATCAATTAATCCAATATACTCTATCAAGATGATATCAGTTAAATAACTAAACACTTAAGAACTACTATTAATGCATGAGATATTAAAGTCATGACTTGACTAAGATGATCAGTTTTCATCCACAATCATAGCAAGACTAATTCCAGGCCAATTCCAATTGATTCTAGTTGAAGACAAAAACATGCTACTTGACAAACAACTTAGCAAGGCATAAATGTCCGACAAAGTTTGTGAAGTTACCTGAATCAGACCCTTCACACGCCACACATTGTGTTTTAAAACTACAATTTGCGGATCATCAGGATGCAATGAATGCAGCTCCTCTCTCACGGATTCCATGCATGCATTGTGCTCATATGATAACTGCACAGCCTTGACCTCCTTAACAGCCTTTTGCAGTCTCCCTAGCACCACCCGAGAATCTCCAGCATTTGCAATGTATAGATGTCCACCACAAACAACACCAACCAAACAACATGCACCAACAGAAGCAATTTGTGGCTTATTCAGCCATTGGCTTTTCACTAGAGAGAGAAACTCCTCTTCTGTTGCCAAAAACGCCTTAGTGATAACATCTGCAGACATTCCATGGTTCTCGGATGTGAATTCTGCACCATAAATTTCAAGTCAGTAAACGTAGGCATCAGCCATATGAACCTTTAAAACCTAAATTAGCAAAGAGAAAAGAAATAATATTAAATCTGACAGAGGAGTACGCTCAGTCCCTGACATAAAAAGTGAGTATAAGGTCAAATAAATTAGTACAAGAAAGTGCTTTATATTCATTTAGCTCTATTCATTTTTCATGTTTTCCGTAAACTTCAGCAAGGAGGAACATACCCTTGAGATTTTTAAACAGGTGCTTGGTAACAAAGCGGGCAGCTTCAGGACCACCGTGTCCATCATAGACTCCAACAAATGTTCCTTGAGGACCTGAGTCAAGTGAGCTCAGTGGCCCTGATTCAAGTTGGCTATAATCTTCCAGTACATTGTTGGCTTGAATTACAGCCATTGAGAACTCCCCATTAACATGATATCCTGAATCTTTATACCACAACAAGCCATCAGCCCAGCCACCGTTATCTCCACCTCTACTAGAATTTTCACCATTAACAGAAGGTCTCCAGCATGGAGCAACAATCTTCAATAATGTTGCTGATACCATCACTCACATGTTCTTGCCCAAATAACCCCTGGCACCAAACTATTCCTCAAACCAAGACCTCTATATACCAATCTTGATTCTGCAGTCCACTCAATCTCCAAACTCGCTCCAAAAGTTTCAAAAATCAAACAATCTTCAATTCAAGAAGACACCATTAATCTGCAGCCTAATCATAGTACAACTAAACAAGAATTCAAATAAACAAAGCACGAATGCTAGTGAGCTGTATGTGTTACCTACCCAATACCAGTCATGTATGGAAATCCCATAATACAAAACCTTACAAGGCTGAGGCAAGAATCAAAAAAGCAACATACTCAACTCACTTCCTAACAATTTAATGAAAACTCCCTAAACTATGAATTATAAGTTTTAAGCAAAAAATCAAAATTGACCTCCATCTGATCAGGCAAATTCATAGCACATATCCTCCTAACAAAAGCCTAATTAAAATCCCCCCTCTGAAATGTCAACACAAGAACATGAAAAATGACATGAAACCAGACGACCAAAACAAAAAGACATGCCTGGTGAATCTATATGGTGATAATAGATCTTGTCATGATAACCAAAACCCAGAAACCATCAATCTGAAACATACAAAACAAAAGAATAAATGATCATTCTACATATAAAGAATTTACATCACCAATCCACTTAAAAACAAGGTAAACGTACCAAGAGAAAAAAGGGAGTAGAACAGCCAAATCTTATGATTCTCAAATCGTCGGGCAAGAACGAAAAAGACCCAGAAAACAATTTACATGTGAGAATCAATGTAGAAAAAGAAATAGTGATTTGGAATGTTCTATCGGACGAGAAATTAAAAAGAAAATGGAAAAAGAAAAGCCATTAAATAAAGTTCGGATCTGGACAAGGAGAGAGAGAGAATTAGAGAGATATGTGATTGACTTTATCTAAAAAATACATTAAAAAAAGAAAATAAATGGGCTTCCGTGATAAGTAGTTTGTCTTTTCATGCTTTTTTATATAAGCAAGTTGGCTTTATATTTTTTTCCCTTTTATTATTTTTTAGGTTTTTAATTTGAGTCCACCAACAAACCCATTATTTTAGAGGACGTGATCATCTATGCTAGTTCTACTATTTCAATCATGTTCTAATCTATCTCATCCATATATTTACGTGAGTCTATTATTTTAAAGGACATGATCGCGAATATTAAATTTACTATTCTAACCATATTCCAATACATCTCATCCATATAAATATGTTGATGACATGAATTAGAACAAGGTTAGAGCAGCAAAACGGACACAGGTAATTTCATTTGCTATTTTAGTTCAACTCCTCCTCATCTTCTAATATCCTTATATAGTAAATAATTTTATGTTTTTAATGTATTTTATCTCTTTTTAGTTTTTTATTAATTCAAACAAATTTTAGTTAAAAAAAACAAGTTCCATTATTAGAGATAATATTTTATAGGTTAATGGTTTGTTACAATAACAACAAAGTTTCAGCAGTAGTTTTGTTAAAACAAGATTTGCTAAGGTTAAAAACTATATTTAACCTTATTGGTAATTAACAGACATAATATTTTTGATCAATTCATAGGAAATTATTTTTTGAAAATTTGTACAAGATTTCGAAATTGTTATTATTACCTTAATTTTAAAGATTAAAGACTTCAAATGTCCATTTTAATTAAAGTTTTTTTTAATTTTTAGAAATATATCATATATATATATATATTTAAATGCATCACAACTACAACAATATTCGGTAAATATCTCGTTAAGATTCGGAGTCTGAAAAAATTTAATAGTACGTAACCTTATCTCTAATTAGTGGAGGGATTGTTTCCAAATGACATATACATTAACGCACTGATGATTCATTTATGTATAGATTGGCATAATTTAAAATATTGAGCAAGTTAGTCATAATTGTATGAAGTTATAGATGCTTCTTTTTATTTTACTGTTATTAGCAAAATTTGTTGTATTTTTTGTAATAATAATAATTTTGTATGATGAATTTTTATGTTATATAAAATAATTTTGTATTTTAAATTATCATATACAAACTTTTTGCACAGAAAGTATGATGTATGAGATTGATCTAAATTTAAACATGTTAGATATATAAGTGACTTAATTGAAACAATTACTTTACTAATTAGGGGTAAAGTTTTACACTATTGGACCAACTATGCGTTTTAGCAAGATTTCACCTTAATGTTGTCTTTGTTATAGATTTATGTGTGACTTTTTCGCTTTATATTCTGAAACTTAAAAATTATTAAATATTTTTTGAAAATTTTAAAAATCTTAAAATAAATAATCATAAAAAAAAACCTTTACAAGCTTTCATTATAAAAAATTGTTATTTATTTAAATAATAATTTCTAGACTAAAAGTCCTTGACATATCTATGATAATCTTACACCAAATGTGCTAATCATCAATGATAACCATTCTCAAAATAAGTAAAATAGAGACACTCGTTTGCAATTAAGGAAAATTGAAGGACCTAAGACAAAAAAAAAAGGAAATTGTTTTGAAGTGGCCAAATACAAAACGATAGTTGAGCTGAGCAGAGCAATGCCCTTCGGTCTCAACCCCGCCCACTTGACTATAAACAGCCACCAAAAGCCTCTTTTCTCGACCACCGTCGCCGGCGTGCCCATCATGGCGGCTCAGTCGGTCAAAGTGGCGGCTGCCCAGATGACTTCGGTCAATGATCTGGCCACCAACTTTGCCACATGTTCTCGCCTTGTCAAGGTGAAGTCAAGTCACGCTCTCTATTTAATTCTGCAAGTATTCTTTAGTGATCCGATCCTTGAGGTGATTACAAGTTTGTAGCTTGAACATAGTCTGGTGATTGTTGAACATAGTCTGGTGACTGTTCTTTGGGATATTTTCATGATAATATGCTAGTTGTATAGCTTTAGAGTGATAAATTTGGAGTTTGAACTTGTAAAGGAAGCTGCATCTGCTGGGGCAAAGTTGCTGTGTCTTCCTGAAAGCTTCTCATATATTGGTGAGAAAGACGGGGATAGTGTGAAGGTTGCAGAACCGTTGGATGGACCAATTATGCAACAGTACTGCTCTCTTGCAAGGTTGTGACTAGAATTGAGTTACCCTCTACATTGTTTTTGGTTATTGTTGAACTATTAGGTGCTATAGGTAATAATACTTTATAATCTTTCGGCGATTTCCATTGACCTGGAATCGGTATAACTTAGATATGCATTCCTATTGACTTGTGCTTCGCATGTCATTGTGAATTGCAGGGAGTCAGGAATTTGGTTGTCCCTTGGAGGCTTCCAAGAAAAAGGATCTGATGATGCACACTTGCGAAACACTCATGTTATTGTTGATGAAAATGGAAAGATCAGAAGTACATACAGTAAAATACATTTGTAAGTTACTTCATTTGGCGTTTGGTTTCTTATTTTCCCATGATTGTCCTGGAGCATCAATCGATATAGTTTGTGGCTTCACTGTGGAAAAGCTGTTAGGAAAGACTGCATCTTGAATGTCGGGACATTTAAACGAATCATTGACCATTTATTTGCTATTATTTCTGTGCCTACATCTGAAGTAAAGTTGCTTGAAATCTGTTGAGCTTATCAAGGATTAGTTTCATGGATATGATACGCTGACAGAATGTTTTCTATATGAAGGTTTGATGTGGATGTTCCCGGTGGAAGGGCATACAAGGAAAGCAGCTTCACAGAGGCTGGTAATAACCGTGCATTTAGTTGCTTGTTTGCACATATGAGAGAATAAAGCATGAAAATCGGTAAGCTATATATACTAATGGTAATCTATGTGGGTTTATGTGTAGGGAAGGAAGTAGTTGCAGTTGATAGCCCGGCAGGGCGCTTGGGTCTTTCAGTTTGCTATGATTTGAGATTCCCTGAGCTCTACCAGCAGCTCAGGTTCAAACATGAAGCCAAGGTATGAATTATGTTTGTAACTTTGTGCAAGAATTGTTTCCTGGCTGCTTGCTAAAACTTGAACATCTTGTTAACTTGCAGATTTTGTTGGTGCCTTCAGCATTTACAAAAATAACTGGTGAGGCACACTGGGAGATTTTGCTTCGTGCTCGTGCAATTGAGACTCAATGCTACGTATGAAACTCATTATCATGCTAATTCAATATACATATACGTGTTCGATACATTCAATTCTGTTATCCAGTTTGCTAGATACTTCCTATCTGATGTTTCTCAACAACTTAGTGTATCTTTGATGTATGAATCTTGCCTTTTGTTGATTCCGTGGCGTACATGTCAGGTGATAGCTGCTACACAAGCTGGACATCACAATGATAAAAGAGAAAGCTTCGGTGACACTTTAATCATTGATCCTTGGGGAAGTATAGTTGGTCGATTGCATGGTAAGATGTAGAATTTCCCTTGTAAAATTATGTCAGTGCAAATTTCGCTTGTTTATCACCCAGGTATAGTACTGTCTTGGTATATTGACAATTATTTACACTTCTTTCTCACAGATCGAATTTCAACCGGGATTACTGTGGCTGATATTGATTTCTCGTTGATTGAATCAGTCAGAGCAAAGATTCCCATTGACAAGGTAAATTATTTTGAGTTGACTTGGGATATCGTAGCCACTAAACTAAGAAATAGTTCATGTGATTATGGCTTGGATTGAATGATATATCAGTTAGAGTTAACCATCTGGAAACCCATTCTCAGGCCGATTTGATTCACTTTTAAATGTCAAGTTGAAAAGTAGAGCACATACTAGAACTCATGCTGGATATCAGCCTGCGTTTATCTGTAGGATCTGCAGTTTCAAACTTAAACTAGTCTATTGTACACCTTCTCTGTATATAATAAGTTTTATGGATACAAATGAGGATCAATGGATGGTCGGATTTGGGTTATGTTGCTATCTGATATAGGGCATAACCATTGCAAACAATATTATTATGTATAACTATATTTGTCACTATTGACATCGTTTCTGTTGAACTTTCAGCAGCAGAAAATGTCAATTACTTCTGCAGTTTTTGCTTTACATTATCCATTCTTCTTGATGTTTACATTGGAAAACTTGATCTTTTTTCCTCAGCAACGCAAGCCTATCGATTTCTGGAAGTCAGCGTCCTTATGATTCTCCACATGGGGTGCTTCAGGATATGCTAATAAGCTACCTCCAAAAAGAAAAAAAAAAAATCACACCATTTCGAATTCTTGCTCTAGCATAATTGAAGGCCAGTTATCTTATTGGAACTTGTGGACTTGGAAGCTTAATTTACTTCTGTTCTTGTAATTACCTGGTTGTACTATGTTGATCTCATCTGTACCTTCAGTTGTACACTCGGTGCACATGCGATAAACTTCGTCAATTTCTTCATATATATCAGATGCAGCTTCTTACATGGAAACATCAAATTGGGTTAACTTTGTTTCATCTACACATTTAGCTCCTCATCTCTACTCTGAAGAGCAAGAAAACCAACTACATACATCTGTGAAAACTGGTCTTGTACAAAAAGAATCATGAGGGGTAAGTCAAGGACTTCACATCTTACCCGTTTCTATTGAGGACACTCATATAAGAAAAGGAAGAAGAAAAGTAGAAAGAAGGAAAGAAAGTATGGAAACGCAAGGAAATGTTTCTATAGTATGGTTCTGTGACTTGTAGATAAATTTTCATTTCAGCAGAAAATCCTGTGTAGAATCTGGACTAGCAAGGAGGTCAAAAGTTCTGCTGCCTAGAGTGTCTTTAAGGATGGTAATTTGACCTTCCTTTAGAAGTATATCTTCATCAAGGGCCTCTATCTTCTTCTTCAATATGTTGACTTCTGAGTTCAACAGCATGTTCTTCTCTTTATATTGCTTAACTTCCTCCCACATCAAGTTTCTCTCCTCTGAAACTTTAGGTAGCATCCCCTTAAGGATTATTAGTTCCTTTGTGCATTCTTGCAAGTCACTTTGAAGCTTGCCTATAGTATCGTCCTTCTTTGACATCTGTTGAATAGGCCTATATTAGTTCAGAAGAATACAGAGAAAATCCACAAACAAGTCAACATAACAAATGATGTGATATCTCATTATTAGCATTATGCCCTTGCATGGATCGAAGTACACTACATATACAATGGAACAACATTATTTGAAAGTATACCAAATAATCATTATTCCTAAAGCTACCAATGATGTGCAAACAAATTACTACTTCCACACATGCAGCTAACCATAACCAAAGCACATAGCATGCGGCACCCACCATAATCTAATCGAGGTGGAACTGATGTTCTAGGTTACCTGAAGTTCTAAGTCTCTGAACTTGTTATTGACAAAAGAAAGGTTGTCCAGAGAATTTTGGAGTTCACATCGGAGTATGTCGTTCCCCCTGACAGCTGCTGCCATTTGAGCATGCAACTGCTCAACTTCACTCTCTTTGGAGTACAGCTTCTCTCTCAGTAAAGTAGTAAGTAAACTTTCAGCTTTAAGTTCAATTCTTGCATTCTGGTGTGCAAATGGAAAGAAACATTAGAAACAAGATTCTACAAAGATAACTTTGAACAGCTAGAGTTCCCGTTTCATAAGCAAATGAAAATGAAAATAACTAATTTCAATTAAAATTGAACTTGAGTGACAGCGTACTTATTATTCTAACATTTTTCATATGTACTTCATAGTAAGCTAAATATCGCTGGTATAAAGCAACTTACATCAGTAGTTTGATAATCTAGTTGTTTTGATTCACTGTTTAATGGTGTATGAGGTTTCAAAGCAACCAGATTGAACTTCTCCCGCAGCAAAGAAGATACTGTCTGCAAACTCCTTGTTAGGCTTTCCATTCCACGCTTGAAGCCTTGTATTTTCATGTCAGATTCAACAAGAAACTGCCCATCTAAACCACTGGTTGCAAATTCAGTGCCCTTCTTTGACTCTGAAAGTTGACCAGATTTTCCTTGGATGTATTCCAATAACTTGGAACACAGTTCTGCACTTTCATTCAGCATTCCTAGACCTTGATTTTGCAGGCAGCATACACGGGTCTGCATTTCATCATCTAGCTTGAAAGTCACTGCATCAATCTCTTTTCCATTATCCTTCAAGCGGTCCAACAAATTGATTTTCTCACTTCGAAGGGAATCAATTTCAAGCCTATAAAATTCCACCTCCCTTCTCAGAGTCATCTCTACTCCAGTCAATCTCATTTGCTCCATTTGCATTTTTTCCACTAGCTTATCAAACGTCCTTAGTGACTGCTTCTGCTCAAACTCCTCACTGAAAACTTGCCGCAAACCAACAATTGTCTTCTCTTGGTCACTACAGGTTCTTAATGATCTACTGACAGACTTCTGCAACTCTTTGCACTCGTTATCCTTCTGTTCAAATTTTCTTTTGACACAATATAGATCTTCCTGTACCGCTTTGTACTTCTGTCCCAATTCAGAGAATTTCTGCTTTAGATCTTGGTTGTCCCCAGTTACGTCCTCTATCCTTGAAGTCAGATGCTTGATTTGCTGCTCAGAATGTGTTATCAAACTTTTGGTTTCTGTTTCCCTCTGATGAAAAGAAGACACTTCCATCTGGAGAGACACATTCTGCTCTGCAAGCTCTCTAACCCTTTCACGAAGTCTATGCTCCTCAAATAGGCACTTTTCAAGCTTCGTAGAATAATCATTTGACCTTCTGTCTAGTTCCTTCTCTAGTGCTGTTTGCAACTCACTCTTCTCCTTCTCTAATCTTTGGGTGCGAGACTCTAGGTCTGCTTTTGCCAATCTAAACTCTTCCATTGCAGAATCCCTCTCAGCAATCTGAGACTTTAAAAAACTTGATATCTCAATTGCCAAGCTTACCTTATCAGCCATCAAGTTTCTAATAGTCTGAACCAATGATGGGACATCAAATCCACAATCTTGATGAAAGCTTTCCTGATCAAGCTCTTCAGAAAGGAAAACCACTCTCTTCTCAGCTTCCTTTGATCTTCGTTGCAGTTCCACATCTATAGCATCCTCATTTGCAACAGAGTTCACATAACCAATGTTGTCCGGTAGAGAACTGTTTTGTTTCTGACAACCTGAGATATCTTCTGCATAATAGCTATCAATGGCATCATAAGTTTGATCCATAGAGAAACTTTTTTGGGCAGGACTGTCCATTTTTGAATTGAAGTATTTATTCATGGATCCACTATAGATATCCTCAATTGTGATTGGAATATCACGGTCAAACTCCTTAGCACTTGCCTTGGGGAAAGCATGAATTTGGGAAAGTTTCTCAACTACGTTCTTTGCAATAGTGCTTGGAGATTCATGACCAAAACCATGCTCCACCCAATCTCTGGGAGAAAGGCATGCACTTTTAGCATCCCTAAATGAACAAGACCTGGATTTATCTTTGACCCTACCTGTTGGTGAGGAAGGGGCTGTATATTGGACTCGTGGTGGAAGTTTCGCACCAGCGTTTCCATTCCCAGGATATTTACTAGGTGCAGGATTGCTTTTGGGTTTGCTTCTTTCCTCATACAGCTGCTGTCCATCAACGTAGCGATCCAAAACCTTACTCGAGACATTACTAGATGAAGAGTTCGTCGATGAGTCATGATGAGATTTTGAAGAAGCTGAAGAACCAAGTCTCTCCAGTCCACATGCATTTAATGTAGATGTCATTTCATATCTCTTTGTTTTGGTTTGCTTCTCAGGTGTAAGAACCCACCTAGTAATCAGAAACCAGCAAACTAACCTCAGGAAGCAATGAAATAATTATAAACAAGGCACAGAAATACAGCTCATACTACATAATTTATCTCCAACTAAAAAGATGTAACATCTTAATCGAATGCCTCACCTAGATGCACGATCACCAGACTGCTGCTGACGAGAGTGATTGGAAACACTAGAGGGAGAGCCAGTTTGATCATCTGTGCAAAGAAATTTTCTTTGCTCCAGAGCATGGGCGAAAATTGAATCTGATGACAAGGACTGGCTTCTTCTAAGACATGGACTGGGGCTATCACGTTCTTGCTTTCGAGACTTTGAGAAAAAGCCCCTGGAGCTCCTGAAATCGATATCAGCCTTATCTATACACTGATTGCTTAGCCTTCCTTCCGCTGGCATTTCCCAGTAGACTTGCTTGCCAGCAGAAGTTGGAGAATCAGCACTCCCATCACACTTGTTAGATGAAGATCGAAAAAAGAACAATTTTTTCATCTATTTGTCTCAAACCAGAAACTGCATTACAGCAAATGGTGTACTTGAAATTCTGAAGAGGGTGTCACTTTACCTGAAGCAGAATACCAAAATCAGAAACCAGAAAATACGTTTTAAGCACTTAATGATTGAAATGGCGCACGAGATTCAAAACACAAAATGGGTTAATTCCACCGTAACGCTAAAACATCTAGTCTGAAAATTGTATATTATTCGCATCCTTGAAGAGGCAACGGGTTCGTACAGTATGGAAAAGTTTTCAGCGACCTGAACTGTCCTAGTAAACAAGACACAGAACCCGAAACAAAACCATCATACTGAAATGGTAAAATCGCACGCGACCTTGAAGACCAAATTAGCCTGCTCTTTTCATTTCTCAAAACCCTATTATCTCTCCTCTTCCAAGGACCAACCTGATAATTAAGTCATAAAAACCTTTCTGCACTAAAAAAACATCGGGATTCGAGACTGATCACCCCAACCTAAATCGATTTTGTCGAATTCTTGAAACCTTAAAACTCACAGAATCAGTGATGAAGTACTCGGTTGCTCGATTGGGTTACTGAAGAAGATGATTGATTAGTGAAAAACTGCATATGATCAGAATCTTGAATTTAAGGAAAAAAAACAGAAAGCATTAAAAATTTTCTCCATTTTTCTCACCAGCCAAACACCAACTGACCATATTTGAATGGCAAAAATCATAACTCGCAAGGTTCTTTCACTCCACACTTCCAACTCTCAAAAATCTCTCATGTCACTTTCATGCATCCAAGAATTCCTCAAACCACCAAAGAACACTATAATCTATGACTTTAATTGGAAACTAAAACAAAGTTTATCACATAAAATTATGATAAATTAATTGATTAACCTACCATTAATGGCGAGATACTGATCCAGTGAAGCCTGATCAATTCAAATTTCAAACAAGAAAAGTCAATCAAGCGTCAATCGAAGAACACCGAAATTTAAGGAAATAATATCTTTTATTCGTAACTGAAAATGAAACCGGGCCCCATAGTGTAACGGAGTCAACAGGCGGCATTGAAGGCCGTCGGAATTCGGGTTTAGTTGATGGCGATGGACAGTCGAATGGAGAATTTTAAAATATTTGGATGGCGCGGATTATGGAGGTGTAATCCAGTGCATCACGGTTAGGAAGTATTGGTTTCAATAAGCAAGTGAGGGTAAGCCTTGTTGCCTATAAAGTCAAAGCTTCGAGTTAAAGAAATAGTCTTTTTATAAAAATATAAAAGAAAGTTTTATTAAGATGATGATGTTATTGTTATATTCTTAATTAACTTTTGTCTCAATAAATTTTTAGTTAAATGTTTAATTCTCATTTAAGTTTTTCATTTTGTGTCTAGTAGGCTATGTTTGATTTGGTAAAATGAAATGAAATCTAATTTCATCGTTTAAGATGAGAATTTATAACGGAATAGGACCGAAGGGGAGGGTTTCACATTACGACCTTATTTGACAATCAGCGAATTGCATTAGCTGTTAGCTGATTTTATTAGCGATTAGCTAATATCGGATTAATATAGTTGATTTGACCGGTGAATAATATTAATTGTTTATTTAAGGATGTTTAATAAAATTAATGATTCAGTATTAGTTGTTTATTTGTAAAATAACCTTTAAGAGTATGACTTAGAATAAAAGAATTTATAAGGACATGAGTGTTAACTTATATTTTAGTATTTATTTGAATATTCTCATAAGAATTTAGATAGAGTAAAAGAAGTCAGCATCATTATTTTCTCTAATATATTTCATCTAGTCTTAAGAACACTAAAAGTCATCTTAATACAAGTTCTCAATGATGAATAAGCTCGATTAAAAAATTTCTATTATCTTCTTGAATTTGCATCAGGAAAGGCTGAGAGATCACTAAAAATAAGCTTCAGAATGGGTTTGATCGGGTCACATCAGGAGTTTTTCTTTAAATGAGGCACCAAAGTGCTTAATATGAAATTGAGTTTGTAAAAATGATATTGATTTAATTTAGAATTTAAGGAAATATAATTTTTTGTTATTTTATTTTTATTTTTTTTAATTTAAAAATTGAAACTATATTTTTAATATATTAAATTAAAATAAAATTATTTTGAAAAACCGTTTATATTAATCTATGAAAATTTAAACTTAGATAAAAATAATTAATTTAAATTTGATTTATTAAATTTAGATTAAATTGAATTGAATTAAACATAATATATAAGTGATAATAATATTATATACTAAATATTAATATAAAAAGGGACCTAAATATCAGGTCTATACAATAGTAATTAATGTAATACAATTAATGATAACAAATTTAAAAGTATTTACTTTTTGAAAATTTTAATTTCATATAAATATTTAAAAATTTTAATTTAATGATTAACTTTTAAAATTTTGTATAAATTAAATCAAATTTATATTTCTATCTATTTCTTTATCTCTATCTCTATCTCTATCTTTTTGAATAATTTGTAATAAATTTTGGATATAATAATCTTTTAGTTCCTTAATTTCTCAATTACTAGAGAAAAATGCTCCTTATAGTAACGTTTTCGAAATCAGTGAATTGAGTTCAATTTGCCTACTTATTCAACCAATTTCCAAATATAATTTATCTCCAACTAACAAGATGTAACATCTTAATCGAATGCCTCACCTAGATGCACGATCACCGGACTGCTGCCGACGAGAGGGATTGGAAACACTAGAAGGAGAGCCAGTTTGATCATCTGTGCAAAGAAATCTTCTTTGCTCCAGATCATGGGCGAAAATTGAATCTGATGACAAGGACTGGCTTCTTCTAAGACGTGGACTGGGGCTATCACGTTCTTGCTTTCGAGACTTTGAGAAAAAGCC
>JANIJH010461925.1:5984-17335 GCA_024520975.1 Erythroxylum areolatum
TACTTATATGTGTATCCTTTAGGAGAGGGTTGCTAGGTGAAATTTCATATTGATTTATATTAGGAAAAGCATATACTTATAAATGGCATTTGTTGTAAGTTGTTATAAGGTTATCAATTCCTAAAACAATATATGTAGATAATTGAATTAGGGTGTATTAATGTCAAAAGGTATTATAGCCAATTGATTATAAAACTAAAGATATTTTATATGTGTATGTTTTTTTTTCCTTGATTACAATATCCTACCTATGTAGAAAGTTGTTATAACCAATTTAAAGTTTTATATAAGGTTATATATTATTGCTATTACAGCTCTTTATAATTGATTTAGGAGTGTGCTTCTTTTTTTTAATCTTACTAACCTTTCCTACAGAGGTATATTTACAATGATATGATGGTATATTTAATATAATATGGTGATATATTTTATATAACATAGTAGTATTATATGTATCTTGAAGTAGTACATAATGATATTTTATATTGAATGCAATTGTTGTTTTTTTTAACAAAGTGGTGGTATATTTTATAGAATTTAATGATAAATTTTACATAATGTAAGGATTAATTCTCTCTAATATAATGGTATATTTATAATAATATGATGATACGTTTAGAATAGTGCATATTATATATTTATATAATTTGGTGGTATTATATATATTATAGTGGTATATTGTGGTATTCATTATTAAATGCAATTATTTTTCTCAATAAATATGGTAGTATATTTTATATAATTTAGTTGAAATAACTATAATTTATGTGTGAAATAATTAGAATAATCATTTACTTTAGAGAAAAACTCTAGCTTCTCTCTTCTCGACTCCTCCTCATATACATGGCTTGCATACTCTCAATTCCCTTATCTCTTATTTCCTCAAACATTCAATTCATAAGCCTTTCCCTTTCTTTCATTTCAACATATCCATTCCTTTTTGTGTCCCTCCTTTCCTAGATCTCACCCTCTCTTTTGTGCTACTGTTCACTTTTCCTTTTCTGGCAATTTTAGAAAATTCTCATCTTTTCCTGCCCCTTGCTTTTCATCCTTTTGCTTAATCTTCATTACCTATCTTCATCTGGTCCTCTCCGTCCAGTAGTCCTCTAGACAACTTGATAATGCCCTTCACGTCACTAATTGATCAAGTACTAGAAGGACTTGGACTCAGGTAGTTGGTAGCTCTTGCTTTAATTCTAAACTCACATACTACCCACTAGAAAAAACCACTAAGCATCTAGTTATTGCTCCTCTCGTCAACAATTTGAAGGCTATAGTAGACATATGGAACACCACTCTCATATGATTCTGCATGGACAAAAGATCCTTTTTCACAATTATGATGTCCTAAGCGAATACTCAATAGAAGCAACATAGATTGAGCGACATTCTAGTGAATAACAAAGATATATTGTTTTTCATATTCTCTTGTAGTGCCTTAGCTAGAAGAGTCTTAAAATTAGGACTTTAGCATATATAAAATAAGCCAATTTTATTTCAAACCTAGAAACCTAGTATCAATATTAAAGATATTAAGCAATCAATATTCCCATATGGATGTGTATCTTTAGAATCTCTCCTGAATACTAACAACATCAAGATTAAGTCACATTTCTAGCTTTGTTGGCTAACCACTATGTTCATAAGAGGCTAAAACAGAAACTAGCAAGATTAACTATAAAAGGATATATGTTTTTGTTAAAGCTCTTCAAGATATGCTGAAGAAATACCCATTCTAAGGCTAAATAAAAATCTTAAGATGGTTGAGGATTTGGTTAAGGTCACATATACCTAGAAACCTCCTACAAAGTCGTCAAGGAAAGTTTGGAAACCTACAGGAAGGATATTCAAGCTAGCCTTTTCATAAGAACTTCTAGAAAAGAAGGAGAATGACTTTTAGGTAAATCTTAACAACAATTGTTCTGAATTCATTAAGGAGACAATTACAGAGCACACAGATAATAAAAAATTCCAATCCTAAATAGATTTCTATTGGTATTATTAAATCTAGAGATGCCTCTATTGTAATGAATAAATCCCTAACCAATGAAGAACTGAATGTTGTAGATAAGTCTAATATCCTTAAGGTAAACATTTCAAGTAATGTTCCTAAGTGCAATACTTCTTCTTGTATACCTCACTTGAAAGTAATTGATCAACAAAAGAATGATAATTTATCTACTACTAAAGGTGATGAGCATAATGGTACATCTACAAACTTAGAAGTAGAAAATAAATTCAAAGCTGTGAGCAAAAGGAAGTCCAATAGGAAGAACAAAGCTTCTCCCTCTGGTATGAATAAGTGACAATTATAGCTTAGAATGTTAGGGGTATGAATTCCCCTAACAAAAAAATTTATGATCAAAGAATTCATTTTGGAGAACAAAACTCCATGCTATGTATTATAGAATTTGGAATCAAAAAAGAAAAAAAAATGTAATATGCTCAATTTTTTGCCTAACGTTTGGAAGCTAGTGGATAATTATAATGCTCACCCTAATGGCAGAATACTATTTTTACTCAATGAAGGGAAAGTTGAGATCACAGAGACTTTGGTGTTGAATCAAATGATTCATCTTATAGTAAAATTTAAGGAGATTGATCTAGTCATAAGCTTATCACTTACTTATGCTTCTAACTAGTCTTCCTAGAGGTCTATAATTTGGGTTAAACTCAGAGAGATGCCCACAAGTGTCAAAGAATCATGGCTATTATTAATGGATTTTAATGCAACAATTCACTCAAATATAGTAGAGGGATGTAACTCTCCTAGATCTTTTTGTAAGGAGTTGAAAATTTATTTGAATGATGGAAAGTTATTGATCTACCATCTGGAGGGAATTTTTCACATAGAATAACAAACACAAAGACAACACCTTTTTGAGGAAGAAATTAGATAGAAGTCTAATCAATCTATAATGGTACTAGCTTTGCCTCACACTATAGCTAATTTTCCTAAGACCAATATATCGAATCATTCTTCTATATACATGCTAAAAGTTTCAAGAACTGGGGTAAAACAACTGTCAATTTAATAATTTCTTCATAGAACTTACAGCTTTTATATAAGCTATTGAGAGAGGTCTAGTAATTCATATTTACTAAGAAATTGTGCAAAGTTAGAAAGGAGACTAAAACCTTCGATAGGTAAAATAAGTAACAGTCACCACTTGTTACATACTACTAAAGCTACCTTAAATAAAGATCAAGAAGATATTTATTCCAATCCCTTCTCTTCAGATCTATAAGCTATATAAAATTAAGCTTGGATAACTATTCCTAAGCTATAAATATGGACTAGTCTTTAATGAGGCAAAGATCAAGAATTACATAGATTCAAGAAGGAGACAAAAACTTATACTTCTTTCATAGAGCTATGATTTTAGACAGACTGAAAAGAGAATCATATCCCTATAAACCACTAGTTTTTCTACTTCTAACCAGCATTAGCTCATTAATAAAGCAACAAACTATTTTACTGAGTGTTTGAGATCTTCTTCTCCTGTATATTGTTTTTCCAAGCTAATCAAAGAAATTATTCAATATCAAAGACCTTTATAGGAAGCTAAATTCCTTTCTAGATAGTTCACAACCTAAGAAATTCTCAATACCTTGAAATCTTTGAATCCTTTTAAGACTCCAGGGCTTGATGGAATAAATGCAAAATTCTTTTTTAAAACCTGGCCTCATCAAGTATGTAGCTATGGGATCATTTAAAAGGAGGAGCTTATTTAAATAAAACATTCACAGCTTCATCGTTCTTACCACTAAGGTCAAAAAATAAAGAACCATGAAGGTTTATTACCCAATTATATGTTATAATACATTATATAAGCTAATCTATAAGGTTCTAGTTGGAAGGCTCAAATTAGTACTCCAACAGTATATAACACCTACTCAAAAAGCTTACATACCTAGTAGGAAGATTGTGGGCAACTTTTCCCTTACTCAAGAATTATTCAAGCACTATATAAGAAAGGGAACCTATAAGAATTGGACTTTGAAAGTTGATTTTCATAATGCGTATGATATTACAAATTGGTCCTTTATCATTAACACACTATAAGCATATGAATTTTCTATCATTTTCACTAGGTGGTTTAATTAGTGCATATTAATTTTGTCCTTCAACATACTTGTAAATAGGGAGCTTTCTAAGTTAGTTAAAGGAGTTAGAGGCATTAGGCAAAGGGACCCCTCGTCCCCCTACCTGTTCTCTCTTGTTAGGGAAGTGTTCAACAAACTCCTTATAAGAGTGGTGGAAAGAAATGTCATAGATTCAAAATATTGGGAATATTGAGTTTGAACTTTGTTAATGATCGCCTTTTTATTCTCTAATGTTGTGGCAGTTTAGTTACATCACTGTTACTACACTTAAAATATTCAAAAAAATTTTGGTTTAAGCATTAATAATGAAAAAGTTGCAATGTTTATCTCAATCAGTGCAATTAATAAAAAAGAATGGTTATAATCCATCATAGGTTTCAAATTGATTAACCTACCAGTGAACTATCATGGAGTACTAATTTCTTCTTCCAGGCCTATATGAAATGATTTCAAACTTCTCATTGAAAAAGTTGTATCAAGAATTTTGATAAAATTTCAAAACTCTTTCCTTATTTCCTTGAAAGTCTGTTAAACCTCTTATATGATTCTCCCTTGACCCATCACTAAAACCATTGACAAAATCCTAGGATTACATTGTGATTCCTAGACTCCTTATAGTCTAATTAATCAATATCCAAAGTTAGGAACATCTAAAATCTTCATTCAACGAAATGCAAAGGTGGCAAATGCATTACCACTTTTGAAGCTCCAATTTAATACACTTCTAGTCATATTGTGATTTTATTTCTCTTAAATTTCAATCTCTATGAGCACATACACAATAAAATTATATAAAAACACTCTTCTAAAGGAGAATACTCTAATTCTTCCTATATAATTCTTTTTCAAACAGTTAATAACCTTTTTTCCTTGGCATGAGCTAATCTAGTGTAAAGATCATCTTCTCATACCTATGCACATTCTATAAATCACTACACAATCCAAATTGCCCACTTTTGATAGGATATAAATTTTTTTTATGTATTCCTAATTGGTGCTTTGTATGTAGAAGTGGATTGGATAGCCATGATCACTTGATGTTTTAATGCCCTTACACAAACAATGCTTGGAGAAACATCTTAAGTTTGTGTAACTTGGAGAATCCCCCTAGTTCATAGAAGACATTCTAGATTGGTCCATAAAGTTATAGTTCAAATATAGAGGAGATAGATGGGTGTTCCACATTGCCTTGTCTCACCTAATCTCATGCATCTGGCATGAAAGTTATTAAAGAGTATTCTCCAATATCAACTAAATGAATCGCAGTTCATAAGAGCATTGTATAATGACATTTGCTTAATTAATTGTATAATTATTCCTTAAAATTTAATGATTAATGACATGAATTTGCTTAAGATACTCACCTTAACTCATATGTGGTTTTAGGTACAATTCAGAAGTTAAGGAGCTAAAATGAGTCCAAAACACTATATTTAGTCCATTTTCCAAATATTAATACTTACTTATCTTCATGGAGCAAAAAGAAGAAAATTAAAATAAAGAAGAAGACAAGAAAATGAAAAGAACATGAAGAAAATGTTGTCAACATGGCTTATAGCCATCTAGAAAATTGCATAGCTATGCAATGTGAGACATCATTTATGATGGTGAATATTTTAACCAAACTATCCTATTTATACCACATGTCCCATACATTAAAAAACCTAGCTATTCAAGATGAAAAAGACATGGTGTGTGTCATAGCTAAAGCAAAGAATGGGTGAGAGTTTAAAGAAAAATTTGGGATGGTTGTAACAATACATGCATCACGTTACACCAGTCCATTTTTCCTTAAAACATAGTTGTCCATTTTATTCCATTTAACCTATCTTTGTAAGGGGGTAAGAACTTCTTGGTGGAGACAGCTGGTGACACCTCACGTTTCCAAGAACAAGACACTTGTCCCATACATTTTAAACTAAGCTTTCGAATATAAAAAAAAAAGTGTGATGACAATGTGGGCTAGGAGTATAGTGTAGCCGAGAGAAAGTGTGGACAGCTATCCATTTATCTCACAAAAAACTAGCCACCTCGTTTTGTTTTTTTAAACATAGCTATGGAATAATGAAAGAAATTGAAGTGTCAGCTAGGAGTTAGGGATAGAACTGAGAGTGAAAGAAAATAATTTTTTTCCTCTTCGGTTTTGTAACATTGGGATGACTGGTAGAGAGAGTTTTGTGAGCTAATTTATGTTGTCCTCTTTGGTTTCCAAGACGGTGGGAGGGCTGGAGCAAAAGATGAATAATGTGATATCCATGGACAACTACCGGTATTAAATCAATAGGGATAACATAACCTAGATTAAATAGTTTGAGCTTGTATCATTATTGCTTAGATTGGTCAGTTTTTCTCATTCATAAGGTAGCTGTCTGATTAAATTTGGAGAGCATCTCCTAGGTTATCTGATAGTTAGGGTTAATTAACAAGCTCTTTTTAATTAACTATGACCTAAGGAAAAATCAGGATTAACAGAGCTTGTTGTTAATATATGACCAATATATCAAAGAAAGATATAAAGACAACAATTCAGTGAAATATGTTTAATTGGGTATAGGCCAAGATTGAACCAAAAAACCATATCCCTAACACCAATTTTCATCATTTTTGCATGTTTTCTTTAATTTGTCTTTACTAGTTTAGTTTCATTTTACTTTCATGTTCGATAAACTAATCCCTCACAACCTAAACACCAATTATTTTCATTTTGAAACCTTTACACATACTTTCTTTGGGATCGACTAGACTCACCACTGCTATATTAACACTTAAATATTAGTCACGGTGGTGACTCAACTTGTCACCACTGTGACAAGTGCCCTCACAGGGTGACTTAATTTATCACCGCAATGACTAATCCTTTTCATTCACTTAAGTCTAACATATGTAGGTTGATGGCGTAACAACCTTACAACCCTAAACCTAGACTCATACTATAAATAGAAAAGGAATGAGAGGTAAAGAGGGGCTGAATCAAAAGGGTTACACATACACTCACTTGGATGGAACAAAAGGGGATGGAGAGAAGTGTGGAGTCAGAGAAGCAGAGAGCTTCAGCTGAGAAGAAGGAAGGAGAAGAACAATAGAAAGAGACAGCACGACTAGTTGGTCATTTTGGGTGAACATCAACTAGAAGCAGAGGGCAAGAGCTAATATGGAAAGCTTAAGAGTGGCATGAGCAACTCCCTCACTTACTATTGTTTGCTATTTCTGTTTACTATTTCTTATTGTTTTCCTACATTTACTTTTTTATTATAGACTCATGCCCTATTATGCTTAACCAACCCATACTCCGTTAGCTTTTAATAGTTTATTTTGGGTATTTACCTGGTTTGTTTCTTTAATACTTCTCTTATAATGATCAAGATGGGATTGAAGTGTTTAAAGATGTTAAATCTTGTGATTTCTGTGACAGGCTTATCTCTTTTCTTGAGAATTAATGTAGCTATTTTAGTAAAATATGCATGATTAAGGGATTGTGTTATTGTCTTATGTTTGCTATAGTTTCTGAACTAAATGGATGTAATAGCATGATCAAACTTTGCATCATTGGACCGAGAGGAGAAGTTTATTATGGAATGAGAACTTATATAAGCTTAGGTTAAGAATTAGAAATATATTAAGCTAAGTGGTAATTAGAAGTTGAGTTTCCATAATTAACTCAGGTGATAGCTTGATGAATACAAAAATTAGATTAGTTAATTATTCGAGTTGATCTTAGGGCTAAACTTTTAATTTCAGTAAGACAATTGTCCAATCGTTTTCTATTAATCATGCATAGGAGGTTAAATTAGTGAAATTATTTCTCAAGAGTTTTCCATTTCAATTATTACTCGTTTTTTCTTTCGGTCAATTCAGTTTCCTTTTTAAACTAATTTGTGATTTTCTATAAATTCTTAACTCAACACACCGGAATAGAATGTTTAGGATTGCATTTGTTTTTATTTTTATTTGAGATTAATTTAAGTGAATCAATTTCACCTTCGTGGGAGACGACCCTAGGTAATCACTGTAACTACCTCATATACTTACGAGTAGGATATCCTAGGTCTTTTTAGATCTTTTTAGGCACAACAATTTTTTGAAGTCGTTGTCGGGGAGGTGTTTAGTGTTCTAAAATTGAATTAATTTTGATTTTTTTTATTTGCTTAAGTGATTTTGATTATTTGTGTTTGTTCATGGATGCATGTTTTATTGTGTTTTTTTAATCTGTTTTGTAATTTTCGTTATTAATTTAGTGCCTTTCGTAGTTAGTTTGTGCTAGGTAGGAGAATTTTAGGTAGTGAATTCACTTGGTTTATGCTAGGAAGGAGATCTTTGGATAATGAACCATCCCTTTTACTGATAACATACATCGAAGACGATGACCTCAAGGGGACTCTGAGGACAATCGCGAGGAACCTAACCATGAAGATCATGTGAATAACCACAAGATGGGTGAAAGGTAGTTGGTGATGAAGGTGTACACCAGACCAATGAATGGTACTACGATTACGAATTAAAGAGCATCCATTACAATTTGCTGCCATCTTTCTATGGAGTTCCCAATGAAGACCCATTAAATTTCATTCAAGAATTCTATACCACTCTCTAAACATTCCCTTTAGATGGACTAAATGAGGATAAACCCAATGCCTCACATACAAATTGAAGGATCGGGCCAAGGCATGGCTACCTTCCACCTAATTCAATGACTACATGGGAAGAGGTGTACAACAAATTCATAGGAAAATTCTATTCCCATCAAAAGACGTCTGACTTACGCACTAAGATAGCTACCTTCACTCAGATGGAGGGAGAGCCATTCCATAAGGTTTGAGAACACTTTAAGCTCTTGCTGATATAATGTCCACACCATCATTTTCCGCTTCATATGCTAAACTAGTTCTTGTATAATGAGTTGATGCAACAGTGCCAATACATGGTCGACAATGCAGCAGGAGGAGCTATAGGAGAGAGGGTGGCCAAAGAAATGTATTAAATCTTTGAAATATTGGAGGCCAATTCTCAAAAAAAGAGCATTAGGGAAAGAAGAACTGGAGTTCATAAAGTCAGCTCGAATCAAGAATTGGCTATACAATTAGCTGAGTTGATGAGGCATATGAAGATGCTAACTACAAGGCTACCCTAAAACGTTCCAAATTAAGAGGTGTGTGGTATCTGTGGAACTTTGATCATAGAGCTAACATTTGTTCATATTCTTACAAACCTTTGGCCGATGGGGAAGAACAAGATAACCCATTTAACCGTTTTCAACTAAGGGAGAGCAAGATGATCCATACTTGAACACCTATATCCCTGGTTAGAGAAACCACCCCAATTTCTCTTAGAAGACCAATAATCCACCAATGTAGCCCCAATCACAATATCAAAATTTTCTGAGCCCTAATTACTACCAAAGGCAATCCTCATTTTAAAACCCACCAAGTAAGCCATCTTCAGAGGAGAGACTAAATGTGTTTGTTTAGGTAACAACTCAAAATTCGAACATCAAAAGGTTCGATTCTTTGAAGGCATCAGTGAAGAGGATTGATATCAAAGTAAGGCAACTCACTGCTCAAATGCATAACAATTAGAAAGGGAAATTGCCCAGTCAACCGAAGCAAGCCCAAGAAATTATTATTTTGAGAAGTAGTAAGTGATTGACAATCATGTTAAGTTTCCTTCTGAGCTATCTGCTAATAATCAAGAAAAGGAAAGCCTCACCTAAGAAGAAGATGAGCGGAATGAGAAAAGCAATAGGAGAAACTCTTTAAGTCACATTTAAAAGGGTGAAAAACTTAAGCATGACACTAAGGACAATAAGGACAAAAACTACACAAGGCAATAGATCATTATCGACCACCAATTCCACATCCAAGTTGCCTTAAGGAATCAAAACAAGATGAGCTGTTTTCCTATCTATATCGCATGCTTTCTAAGGTCAATGTTAATCTGCCCTTATTAGATGTGATTATGAACATTTCGGCTGATGTCAAGTTATTTAAAGAACTAAACACTAAGAAATGAAAGATTGAGCCTAATGAAAAGGTGCTAGTTTTGAAAGTAGCAACAGCAATTATGTAGCCTCATTTACCCCTCAAATTGAAAGATCCAATGTTAGACCCCACTTCCGAAGCACAACAATTTGGAGTCATAAAGCGTGAGCAAGCTTCCTTATGGGGTTATTTCAATGACTCCTCATTAGCCATCATCCCGTAAGGGTGATGTGCCCACACCAATTAAACACCAAATCACAATTTTAATTATTCAAAAAAATTGTATCTCTCTACCTCTTGTTTATTTTGAAACAAGAACCACCTCATTCACAACTCTATAGCTCAAGATATGCCTAAAAATTCAAGTACATTCATAACCTGGTTATGCTCTTCCAACTAGTCCCTCATATTCTTTACATCAATATTTTTCAAATCTACATCAAAAGCTACAAATTTTTAAGGAGAGGTAAAAAAAATGTATTAGGAATCTATTCCTTCATGAATAACTTCATTTGGAGGTCAAGTGAAGAAGTTATGGCAAAGGATCAAGTATGTTCATGTTCTTAATCATATTGTACCTCTCTTGGGAGAATTGGCATAACTTTCTCTGTAAACCTTAGATTGGGGTCTTTATTAGACGGTTTGAAAGAGAACTTCTACATCTGCAACTTCTATAAAGACTCCAAAGTGAAATTCGATTATCTACAGGGTCAAAAATGTGACCAGACGATAGGATCAAACGAAATGACGTCATCACCAGACGATACGTCCCCACCAGACGAAACGTCCTCACCAAACGAAGCATCCTCACCAAACGATACACCCTTACTAGACGAAACATACTTCCCAGATGATATGACCTCACCAGATGAAGTGTCCTCACTAGACGATACGTCCTCACCATACGAAGCGTCCTCACTAGATGATACGTCTTCACTAGACGATACGTCTTCACTAAACGATACGTCCTCACCAGACAATGCGTCCTGACCAAACGACACATCATCACTAGATGATATGTCATCACTAGATGACACGTCATCACCAGACGATATATCATATACTCTTGAGCATCTCCACTTATAAGAACCATAACTTTTGACTCCGATATCTAAAAATTTCATACTTTATAGCGTTGGAAAACTAGAAAGACAAGCTACACTTCCATGAAGACAACTTGTCAAATTCATCCTAGATCAATCCAGATTTTGCCCTAAAGTCAGAACACGAATTTTTCCCTTATGGAATACTTGAAATTTTGCACTATGC
>JANIJH010462136.1:0-17332 GCA_024520975.1 Erythroxylum areolatum
ATTTAATTTTTGCACCCTTCATGAAGTTTGTAGATCCTTTCTTTATCTTTCCAATGAGGTAAAATGTGACATTTTTCGACTTGTGAGCTAAAAGATATAAATTTTCAAACTTTTGGCATGGTGTAGGAAAATTTGAGTTTGGGCTGAAACTTTAAAGCAAATTTTGACCCTCTTAATGGCTAAAGTAGTTTTTAAATCCTTCTAGGAAGTTGTAGAGCTTTCTTTTACCTTTTTATTGATACCAAATTTATGAATTTTAGACTTCGGGAGCAAAAGTTATGATATTTGTAAACTCTGAAATTTTCCTACAAATCCAGACTTCATCCTTAGACGTGGCCACGTCTAGTCTCTAAATCTCTTAGACGTGCCCACGCCTAATCTCTGAATGTCCTCTCACTCTTTTGTTTGTAACCTTTTCATTTGGCCTCGGATTCACTCAGTTTTCGAAGCGTTGGGTTTCTAAAAAAAATTTATACCCCTTTGTAGTAAAATGAGAGTGTCGGGTTTCGGTCGGACTTTATGGATGATATTAAAGAGAGTCAATTACGTGACGGTTTTGCATGTAATTCCATTTTCGGGCGATTTTGTGAGCTATAGAGATCTGATTGAGGCGATTTCTGTTTCTAATTGACCTAGAGATATGGAATTTCATTTAGCTTAGGAATCAGATTTAGTTATGGGCCCTAAGCAAATCAATTTTATTGGAGGATAATTAGGGTGAATTTGTCAAGCTTTGTTCGGATAACGTTAAATTAAGTTCGATTTGAGGTTTCTTTCGTGGTGAGGAATTCCTCCTCGTGAGATGCGCGTCTAGATGTCACGTAGGACGTCGGGCACGCGACTCACCGGGGAGGGGTTCCAACAAATTCAGCCTCTAATGTGATCAAATTTCTAATCAAAAATTCTATCCAATTAATAAAATCCCTAATCAAGGACTCAACTTTGAAAATTTGTATCATTCAACTCCCAAGTCCAAACATGTCATATTTTATATCAATGTAAAGATCAAAAAGTCACCTAAAACTCTCATAAAGGATATAAAAATCAATTTGACATTTAAGGAAGTCAATTTTCCAATCAAAAGTTCTGTCCTCTAATAAACATGCTAAAACAATAACAGAAACTTGTAAAAATCATAACTTATTATTCCATGATCCAAAAATTCTATACTTTATATCAAAATAAAGATCAAATCAAAATCTTCAACTTTCATGAAGAACTTAAAGGTTAATTCAATCTCTAACTTGATCAATTCCTCAGTCAAAGCTTCTGCCATAACATAGGTCAACCTAATACACATCCAAACTTTCAAATTTTATAACTTTCAATTCTCACATCCACTAATTGTATAATATACATCATTGTAAAGCTTGAAAAAATCTTCTATGACTTTCATGAAGACCAATTCACTCAATTCAGACTACATCAATCCGACGATTTGCCTCAAAGCACTGCATACACAAAACTACACTTAAAAACATTTTCAAAGTCAAAGTGAAATAACCTTAGCTTTGACTGACCATAACTCTCACTCCCGATATCGAAAAATATTAAACTTTATGGCGACAGAAAGCTCTCAACAGGAGCTACAAGTTTCATGTAGATTATTTTCTCAAATTCTGCTCAAATCAAAAAGTTAACTCCCAAGTCAAACTTTCTATCTCCAAAAGTCAACATTCTTAATTTTTTTTTCAAATTCTCTCACTTTCTTTCTTTATTTCTTGATTTTTAACTCCTTTTTCAATCAACTCATTCACTTTAAATTTCATAAACCATACCAATCTACTCAAAACTCGAAGGTATCAAAATCAAAATCATTCTTTTCTTATCAATTTCCTTTAAGTATAAATACATTTATACCTAAACATATACATAATAACACTCATTTCTTTTCAATTATTATTTCTAAATTCTACTTAAAAATTGGGACCCAACAGTAAGCTTGCTATAAGGGGATGCTCTTCATTGATGGGAATCAATGCCCCACAATCAAGTGATGCCTCCGGTGTTATCCTAGAGAGACTTTGTGGAAGTGTTCAGGAAGAAGTACCTCTCAAGGGTGTATATCCAAGAAAAGGCTAGAGAGAATCTCACACAGAGAGACCTGAGTGTGAGTGAATATGAGCTGAGGTTCACCCAGCTATCACGGTATGCAGCCAACATTGTTGTTAATGAGGAGGATAAGTACCGCAAGTTTGAAGGAGGACTCCATTTAGGGATCAAGGAGAAGGTACTGATCCATAATTTCTGTGACTACCAACAATTGGTAGATGCTACACTCTAGGCTGAGAAACTAGAGAATATCATAAATGAAGTAAGCAGGAAGAGGAAGAACAGGGAGTAGTCTACTAAAAAGGGGATGAGTAATCCAAGGTATGAGAGGAGTACAAGGAGTTACCATACTCAGAGTGAAGTGGGGAGCAATGGTACTATCAAGGATAAGCAGGCAAGAGCAGTCTCGGGATAAGCCTCAAGTGTAGGAGGCACTGGAAGGACAGGGAGGAGCAAATGCACAAATCCTCAACGTGAGCATTGTGGGAAGCTTCACAAGGGAGAATGCTTTAAGCTACTTGGAGTAGGCTTCTGATGCGAAGGGAAGGGACACTTGATCAAAGATTGTCCCCAAGTAACAAGACAAGAGGGGTTCTAGATGCAAACCCCAAGGAGAGTAGAAACCGTGGGAACCAGACTAGTCACAGAGGTGGGTAGCTCTAAAACTACAAAGAAGACTATTCCTCTAAGGAGGTTAAGGGGTCAGGCATAGGCTAGGGTTTTTCCTATGATTAGAGAGGAAGCTGCAACCTCACTTGAAGTTGTCATGGGTATGGCTCGATTATTTAATTTTGTTGTATATGTGTTGATTGATTTTGGCTCCACACATTCATTTGTTTCTGCAAGCATGACATTACATGATGTTATTTTGATGCCACTGAGAAGTCCTTTAATTGTTAGCACTCCTCTAGGGAGGCATGTGATTATAACCCAAATGTATAAAGATTGTAAACTTTTCTTCGAGGGTACTCAATTGGTGGTGGACTTGCTACCCCTGGAGTTAAAGGGGCAAGATGTCATATTGGGAATGGATGTTATGGAGAAGTATCATGTAAAGTTAGATTGTAGCCTTAAGGAGGTGGAATTTGACTTGGGCAACGGTGAGAAGGTGATTTTCAGAGGGGACAGGAAAGCACCATCACCAAGAATCATTTCTGCTTTTTCAGCTAACGGGATGATGGGAAAGGGATTTGAAGCCTTCTTAGTGCATGTTATGGAAACTGATGGGAATGAAGGGAAATTAGAAGATGTTCCAGTTATAAGGGAGTTTCTAGATGTGTTTCCAGAGGATTTACCTGGTTTGCCACCGGTGAGGGAAATCGAGTTTGCCATCGACTTAATTTCTGAAACCACACCCATTTCTATACCACCCTATAGAATGACTCCAGCGGAGCTGAAGGAATAGTTGGAAGAACTACTAGAGAAGGGGTTCATAAGGCCGAGTTTGTCACCTTGGGGAGCGCCAGTTCTGTTTGTTAAGAAGAAGGATAGAACATGGTGTATGTGCATTAATTATCGAAGACTCAACAAGATGACTATTAAGAATAAGTATCCTCTGCCTCAGATTGATGATCTGTTTGACCAGCTTCAGGGAGTAAGGGTCTTTTTTAAGATTGATCTTAGGTTAGGCTATCATTAGCTCAAAATTAAGGAGTCTGATGTAGACAAGACAGCCTTCAGAACACGGTATGGACATTATGAGTTTTTAGTCATGCCTTTTGGATTAACCAATGCTCCAGCTGCTTTATGGATCTTATGAATAGGGTCTTTAGGGAATATCTAGATCAGTTTGTCATAGTTTATTGATGACATTCTAGTATATTCCAAGAGTGAATGGGAACATAAGGAGCATCTCAGGATTGTGTTACAGACATTGAGGGAGAGAGATCTTATGCCAAATTAAGCAAATGTGAGTTTTGGCTTCATGAAGTGATTTTCCTTGGGTAGGTGATTTCGAAAGATGGGGTACATGTTGATCCAAGGAAGGTTGAAGCAGTGATAAATTGGCATGCACCTAAGACAGTGACAGAAGTGAGTAGTTTTCTAGGTTTGGCAGGATATTATAGGAGATTCGTTGAGGGATTCTCTATGATAGTTGCTCTGATGACTAAGTTATTGAGGAAGAATCAGAAATTTATCTAGAGTGAGGAATGCTAGAAAAGTTTTAAGGAACTCAAGTGTAGATTATCAAGTGCCCCAGTTTTGATTTTGCTTATGGGAGATAAGGGTTATACAGTGTACAATGATGCTTCGATGAAGGGTTTGGGTTGTGTGTTGATGCAAGAAGATAAGGTAATAGCTTATGCCTCTCTACAGTTAAAGCCTTATGAACTGAATTACTCGACCCATGATTTGGAGTTAGTAGCAATAGTTTTTGCCCTGAAGATTTGGAGACATTATCTGGATGGGGTTCAAAAGAGGATTTTCACCGATCATAAAAGTCTTAAGTATTTGTTGAGCCAAAAAGAATTGAATTTGAGACAAAGAAGGTGGTTAGAGTTGCTCAAGGATTATGAATTGTTGATTGAGTACCATCTAGAAAAGGTAAATGTGGTAGCGGATGCCTTGAGCAGAAAATCCTCTATAGCTCATGTTCAAACAGTTTATCTACCGCTATTAGAGGTGATGGCTAAGCTTAGGATAAGTTTGAAACAGGAGGAACCTGATTATATTGTTGCTACCTTCAAAGTGAGACTGATACTCAGGGAGAAAGTTAAGGAGTTACAAGCACAGGATGCAAAATGGAGTAAGCTTCAAGAAGAAATTCTGAATGGCAAGAAATCTGAAGTGGTAGTGAGGGATGATGGACTTATGGTTGTAGGAAATAGACTTTGCATCCCGAATGTCAAGGAAGTTAAGGATGAAATACTGGATGAGGCACACAATGCGCCTTATGCCATGCACCCAGGTAGCACCAGGATGTACAGAGATCTGAAAGAGCATTTTTGGTGGAAAGGCATGAAGAGGGATGTAGTAGAATATGTGAGCAAGTGTCTAGTGTGTCAACAAGTCAAGGCTGAGCACCAGGCACCTTCAGGAAAGTTAAGGCCATTTTCCATTCTTGAGTGGAAGTGACAAAGGGTAACTATGGATTTTCTGATGGGTTTGCCTAAGACTAGTAGGAAACATGATGCCATATGGGTCATTGTTGATCGGTTGAAGAAGTCAGCCCATTTCCTAACAATTAAGTAGACTGACTCTCTGCATGTGCTAGCTAAGAAGTATATAGATGAGATAGTAAGATTACATGGGATTCTGGATTCAATAGTCTCTAATAGGGATCCTCAATTCACTTCACGATTCTGGGGAAACTTACAAGAGGTTTTTGGAACCAAGTTAAATTTTAGTACGGTTTTTCATCCCCAAACGGATGGTCAATCTGAAAGGACCATTGGAACACTTAAGGGAATGCTTAGAGCATGTGTGATAGATTTCAAAGGAGTTTGGGACGAGCATACGCCATTGATCGAATTTGCTTATAATAATTCGTACCATTCGAGCATTCAGATGGCTCCATATGAAGCACTGTATGGAAGGAGATGTAGAACTCTAATATGTTGGGATGAAGAAGGAGAAAGGAAACTAATAGGGCTAGAGCTACTTCAAATGATAGTTGATAAAGTTAATCTAGTTAAACAACGGCTTAAGGCAGCACAAGATAGAATGAAGAGTTATACCGATGCACGCCGAAAGGAGATGGATTATGAAGTCGGTGAGAAAGTCTTTCTTAAGACATCTCCTTGGAAAGGAGTTATGAGGTTTGGCAAGAAGGCCAAGATGAGTCCAAGATATGTGGGTCCATATGAGATTGTAGAGAGGATTTGACTGCTAGCCTATAGGTTGGCGCTACCACTAGAATTGTCACAGATACATGACATCTTTCATGTGTCCTTGTAGAGAAGGTACAGATCAGATCCATCCCACATCATTTAGACCACTAAGGTTCTTTTGAGAGATGATCTAAGTTATGAGGAGATTCTAGTAGAGATCTTAGACACCAAGGACAAGGTCCTCAGGAACAAGACGATTCAACTGGTCAAAGTCCGGTGGATAAATCACTCCGTTGAAGAGGCCACATGGGAGCCCACGAAGGCAATGAGGGAAAAGTATCCACATCTTTTCAACGACTCAGGTAAGAATTTCCAGGATGAAATTTTCTTAAGAGGGGGAGAAATGTTGGCCCCTGAAAATTTTTTTAGCATGATGAGACTAATTTTGAGGTCTTGCTAGATTAATGTATGTTGGAGTTAATTAGCATGTTAATGTTAATGGGATTATGTGGCATGGATGAATTAAATTTAAGTGTTAGGAATGTATAGCATGAAGGTCATTTTTAGGCAAGTCACTTAAGGATGTAAGGACATAAGCTTTTAAGTAAGGGCAAAATGGACTTTGTGAAAGCATTAATGGTAAAAAGGGGAAGAAAATGTGGTGTCTTTCATTTGGAAGAGAGAGAAAATGAAATTGAAGAAAGAAGGGAGAGAGTTTTGTCAGTTTAGAAAAAGAAAGGAGAGCAAGCTGGGTTTCGATTTTTCTTAACCTTCAAGAGTGATTCCTGAAGTTGTTCAAGAAGGAAAAAGGAAGAGGAAGGTTAAAGTTTCCATTAGAGCCAAGAAAATCATTGTTGGGTGAAGATTCAAGGTAAGTTCATTTTAATCTCTTGGAGTTTTGAAAGTTCTATGGTTCTAAGAGCTTAGGAAAGGTATAGGTTTAGGTTTTCCAGGATCAATTTCATGCATGGGGTCCTTTGGGTTTTCCTATTTGAATTCTTATGATTTGGGATTTTTTGTCAATGTTGAAGAAAATCAAGAAGGACAGGAGGACCAAAAGGAGAGGCATAGTTGAATAAGCCATAGTCAAGGATTTCAAGGTGGGTTTCACTTTTATAGTTAGGTGATAAGCTAATAAAATTTTTTTGTCATTAAATGACAGTAATTAATTTTGCAACCACCTCATTCATATGCATTTAATGTTGTTAAATGCTGCAAGATTGTCCTACATGCATATACATGGCTTGTGTGATAATTTATGGAAAGATGTTTTTAAAATGATTCTTTGAAATGATGCATGATTAGGAAACAATACTTTTGGAAATGATTTTTAAAATATAACAAGCATATGAAAAGCAAGTTTTCAAGAGAATGTGCCTTTTTGGGCACCAAGCTAACAAGATTTTGAAATCTCTGTGTTATGTGAGTTTGTAGTAGTCTCTCAAGAACCGTCACGTGCACGTTGACCCAAGTATAGGCTTCTCCCGTCTGCCCGCTAATGGCATGGAGCTCCCTCAAGAATTCATGATTACGCAGGACCATTTCATTGGAAATGTGTAATGCGTCATGTTTCGGACTTACCCAAACCATTTGATGTGTTTATGTGTTCGTGACAAGTTGATTGGAGTAATGCATTCATGATTTGCATAACCATGAATTTCTGCATGAAAAATGTTTTAAAAATGTCTTTGCTTGTTACAAACTATAAAATTGTTACCCATGGGCTTTAAGCTCACCCCCACTTTCCTCCCCATAAGTAGGTGGTGAGCAAGAGATTTAGTAGTCAAGTGCCAAGGCATCACTCCACTTTTGAAATGTTGTTGTAATTTAAGCAAATCTAGTAAACCAAGGCTTTTGTTGCATTTTGAACAATTTATTGTTCATGTATCTTTTGTATTTTGGGATATTTTTGAAACATTCATGTATTGGGAGCTTGAAATGCCCACTAAAGCTTTGAAAAACTATGATCTTTTGATACTAATGGTTTATGATTTTGGTTTCGCCCATGATTCTCAAGGTTACATAGGGCAAAAATTCGTACACTGACTTCTGGGATATTTCTGGGTTGTTGTGGGTTGATTTAGGCAAAATTGTCTTCTTGAAAGTTGTAGATGATCTTTCCATCTTTCCAACGATATAAATTTTGTAAATTTTGGATATCGTAGTTGAGAGATATGAGTATTACAAGTTGTGATGTTGCATAGGATGTGTGTATGTGACAGCTATGGAGATTGATCTTAGTTTGACCTTCTGCATCATCTTATTTTGTATTGTCATCTTCTGTTTCATTTCTGATCCTTTTAGAGGCCGAATCTCACTTTAAATTCTTCATAAAAGTTATAGATCTCGATGTCGTCTTTAAAACAGTCTAAAAACAAAGTCAATCCGACATTTGTAGTGGGAGTTATGACAATTGCGCCAAGATAGGTACAAATTGATTGATGGTATAAACGTGTTCCATTCTTTCGGGTATAACTTCCTCATCTGACCTCCAAATGAAGTGATTCTTGAAGCAATGGATTCCTAACATATTTTACTGTCTTTATATGAAAATTTGTATCTTTTGGAGTTGTTTTGAGGAAGTTTGCATTAGAGTAAGTGAGAGGTCGGTTAGGAGAACATGATTGGGGTATGAACACGCTTTAGCTTTTTAAGTTTATCTTGAGCCGTAAAACTCCGATTGAGATGATTCTTGCTTCAAAGCAAACTAGAGGCTTGGAGCTACACTTTCTTTGAAGAAGTCAATTTGTATTTCGGGTGATTGACTAGTGTGGGCACACCAACCTTGTGGAATGATGGCAATAACCCTCCAGGGTAATAAGTACAAGGTTTATGACTCCGGTTGTTGGGCTCTGAAAATGGGGTCCAGCAATATTGATTTGCAAATTTTATGTTTTAAGTACCTTTGGTTAAATATGCATGTTAATTAGGATATTACATTCATTTTGTTCACCTTAGGAAATTTGTTGTATATACTTATAATTATAAGTCAACTGAATGAGTTAGCATCACTACTAACCTTTCATAAGGAGGATTGACTAAATAAATAAGGTAGACTATGTGAAACAAATAAACAAAAATAAAAAATTGTGTTAAATAAATAACTATTCCGCTTAATATTAGGTTATGAGTAGAGCTGGTGGCTAGTTGAAAATATGATATATTTGAGTAAACGGGGCATTCACCACAATATGATTTTCTTCACGTTAAAAGGCTAAACGAAATTCCAATGAAGCTAATTAATAGATTGTATCCTAGTTGAGTAACTTAGAGACATTCATGACAAAGTGTTTGCCTTCACGACAAAAGACTATGATAACATTAAAGAAATATAAAAAATGGTGTTTTGATAAATAAAACCTACTCATCTTTGAAAAAAGCAAAAATTTTCATGAGGGGATACTTAGTGATAGATGCATTTTTTTATTGATTACTAATTATAAATGTATGTATAGAAATGCTAGAGGTGAATGAATGGGATGTTAAATGTTTTTTATTAATATGTGTATTCAATTCAAAGTGCTTAACCATGGAATGCATAGGTTAGTATGTTAGCAAAAATTGAATGATTTATGTTTGTAGTTAAAGACAAGCAAAAATAAAAACATAAACTCAAACAAATCAAACATAAACACATAAGAATACATTCAAGAAAAAGTTTAAGTGTTGGAGTTATGTAAATATAGCGCCCAAGAAAGCAAGTGTATTTACTTATAACTTAATTTTCTTCCAGTTACTTTTGTAATGAAAATATTTATTATTAATAAAATAAAAGAGTTTGGCTTTATTTTTATGAGCATTATATATCTAGTTATAAGGTACTGAGATTATTTTGTAAGTAATATACATATACATAGGGATGTATGGGAAACATGTATATTATTAGAATCTAAAATAATTGATTCACAGTTGAATAATCAAGTTGATCGCTTGATTATAGTTTAGACTGTAGTGTTACGATTTATCTTCGTGCAAGTAAAGGAGTTTACTTCAAGGAAATGATGAGTTTCATATCATAATACTAGTTGATTATCGATAGTGGCACTATTATGAATTTGGAATCAAGTATGTTTTAAAGAATAAAGTGGGTCGTTAATTTAATCTTAAAACATACAACTTAACCATTTGTTTATTATGGACCACAATCTTGATAAGTGGTGAACTCATATGTATTTCATTATAATTTTTGATATGATCAGAATAAATTTTTACAAAGTATCAATCTAGTGTCTATATTCTGGAATTATTAATTAAAATATGTATCAGGAAACATTTACTCAAATAAAGAGTTTATAGTGATATCATCACTTCTAGATATTTTATAGAGATTAGTGATTAAACTGATACCAGTAGTTTGATGGACTAGCTATCCATCAAGTCTTAACACCAAGATGAGATCTTATATGTTAATCACCATATAGAGTAAAACAGGATATCTAGAAGGAAAAATCAACATAAGGGCAAAACGGTAATTTTATCCTTTATTGTGTGGATGGTTATAATATGGTTCATATTAGAGTTTGCAACTGGACATCTTGTTTGAAACATGTGTCCTCGTAATATTTAGTAATTCAAGAGTTCAACTAATTGTCTTTAGTGGACTGACATTTAGTTAATAAATTAGAATTAATTTTAATGAGATTAAATTAATTCCACGCTTATTAGAGCTTGAATTATATAAACCCAATTAGATTCCCCATTTGGCTTCTAGGAAGGTTTTCAAACAAAGTAAGAAATACAAATACATGTTTTAAAGCCTATGGTTGAATGTTGGGCTTATTTTAATTAGTTGTTAATTAGAAGCCCATATGAACATTTAGAAATGGGCTAAACTTTGGTTTAATTTGATTAATTAAATTAAAACAACGTTATTAAAGATAAAAGGAGGTGGATTTTCGATTTTAATGGAATAAATGTGTAGCTGCAAATTTAACATTAGTTTGTTATATTTAAGATGGTTTTTAACATGCTTTATCATCATTAAATGGATTAATGATCTTATCATTAAATGTTTTAATGCTGGTCTTTTAAGATAGCATGTAACCTATTAGCATTCATTGGATTAAAGAAGAATGAGGTGCATTTTATGCATCATCTTCCTTCTTTCATCTCCAAAACTGAAAATTAGATGTATTTTTTAGGTTATTAGCCTTTTCATATAGCCATCTTAAAACAAATGAGAAGAGTCTCATTTTTGGCTTCTTTATGATTGACTAAGGAAAGATGTGATGCATTAGATACACTTCACTTCTTCCTTTGAAGCTTAACCAAAATTGAGAGAAGGTAGACAAGGAAAAAGCTCTTCAAGTGTTTCTTCTCCTATTCCACCAAAGGATCTTGTTAACCAAGTTATCTAAGGAGAACAAATGGTAGATCAGATTGGTCGAGGATATAATAACGAGAAAAGGATACATTACCTTAGAATGGATATGTTGTCAAGGATAGGATAGCACAGCAAGGAGTTAAAGCTATAACAAAAGAGTTAGTAAAATTTCTATCTTGTTATCATATAAATTATTTTCCTTATACTGTATCATGTATGGCTTGGCATGTTGTTTTGGTTATATTTCTTCCGATGTAATTATGATTTTTTTAAAAGTTTTAAAATCTACCGTTTCATCTAAATATAGCATGCTTATGTTTTCGATTCAATAATTGGTATCAGAGCTAGTTTTCTTATGCATGATTTCAATTCCTATATGTGATGCATGGGTTGGCAAATTTTTTTATGCTGCATATTTTTATGTGATAGATATATATATATATGGTAGAATTTGGTTTTTACAAGTGCTAGAATTTGTATGTCATATACATAAATTTCGATTTCGGCAAAAAACAAGTGCAGATTTTTGTTTTCTTTTAGAAAAAAATTCAATTTTGTGAAAATCAAAATTTTGTTGGAAAAGAAAAGCCATTACACACATTTTGCCAAATGGGCTGGGTCATGTGAGCAAAGAGTTGGAAAAGAAAATGGAAGATCCAATTCTAAGAGGAAATTGTTGGGCATAAACGCCTTGTAGTTTTATTTATGTTTCTAGGATGGACAATCAAATGTGGCTTTTTAGTTTATGAGATGAATAGATAAATGAATGCAAATAATATGTGATATTATGTGATTGCATGCCATTTAGAAAATTGCCAACCCTAGGCTTTGCCATGCATTCATTATGTATGAGATACATTAATGAAACAATATAGCATGGATAATAAATTGCATCTAGACAAGATGGTATTTATTAAAAATTAAAACCCAAAAAGATTGAGTGGGAGAGGATGTTCATGTGAGAGTCCATGGTCTCCATGTGATGGCTCATTTGCATATGGTGAAGTGTTACTCCCCACCTGAGGGCATGAACCCTAGATCTTGCATAGTTTGGGTCTCCTAAAGGATAAGTCTACTTATTGGTAGCAAATGTGACCTCTCACTAAGGCATGGTTTGCAAGTACCTTTAATGGATGAATCAAATGATTACACACTGAACATATTTTATCAATAACCTGCCCATCATAGCTCTGTTGGTAAAAGTATGGATCAAATTATTACGCTTCTCAAAAAGTTAGGCATGAAGATGCTTAGTAGCTTTTTTTGTGGGAGGATCCCAGATTTTCTTTTAATAGATAAGATAGCCCACCGTCACTTAGTCCATTATAAATAAGAAAAATAATTGTCGTATAAAGATTTAAATGTTTTTAAGTTTTGTTAAATCTATCATCATGCATATATGCATTATGATTTTATATAAAGTTTCAATTTTGTTGACTAGTATTCTCATTCTTTAATAATTTATTTTTTAGACATAATCACCACAAAATGAATCCACTCACTTTACTCTTAACAAATAACAAATTGGAAAATGGAGAAAATTTTAATGAATGGAGACGTAACCTTGACATTGTTCTTCAATATGAAAGAATTTCATGGGTATCAACTAAAAATGAGCCTGCACTTCCGAGTGAAGATTTAACTCCTAAGCTAGTCCAACAACATGAGCAATGGCAGAATGCTGATAAGATTACTAAGTGTTATATTCTAGCTTCTATCAGTGGCATGTTGCAAAAACAAACTACTTGTATGAAAATTGCTAGTGCAATGGTGCATCTCCTACATGAGATGTTTGATGTGAGGACCAGGTCTACAAGGCTGAAAGTTATCTAAACTTTTCACAATCTCAGACAAAAACCTAGTGAACTAGTGCAGGATTATATGTTTAAGGTAATCTCTGAGGTCATTGAGGCTGAGATGCTTAGGGCAGACAAAGATGCAGACACGTAGATGATTATGATCATCAATAACTTAAACTCTTCTTTTCAATAGTTTAAGTTGGACTATGAGCTCAATAGCAAGGATTACACCTTGAGTGAGTGGATGAATATTCTTCAGAGTACGGAGGAGATATTAAATATCAAGGCTTATAGGCCAGAAGCTAATCTAGCATCTTCTTCTAATCCTAAGATTAAGGGCAAGCAAAAGAAGAAGGGTCTAATGAAAAAGAAGGCCCAAATAGGGGTCAAGGCCCAACCAATGAAAAAAAAGGTCAAAGAGAACACCAAGGGAAAGTGTTTCCACTATGATGAGATGGGCCGCTGGAAAAGAAATTGTCCAGTCTACCTTAAGTCCCTTAAAAGAAAACAAGCTATAGGTTTCCTAAGTTTATTAGGAACTAGAAATGTGGTAGATTTATTTGATTCTTGGATACTAGATTCAGGAGCCACTGACCATGTTTGCAATTCTTTGCAGGGGCTCCAGTAAAAGAAAAAACTACCTAAAGGCCAATTTCAAGTCAAGATAGTAGATGGATCCTACGTTTCAGTAGAATCAGTAGGAGTAGTTAGCTTAGACTTTCCTAGTGGTCATAGGTTATATCTGGAGGATGTATATTACATCCCAATGATTGTAAGGAATATGATTTCTGTTTTTTGTCTAACAATATGGTTATTGCTTATATTTTGAAAATGTTTTTTTCAATATATGAGAATAAGGATTTTATTTCTAATGCGATAATTAAACAGGGATTTTTCTTTATAGAACCTATGATAGGCTCACTAAACACCACAGAATTAATAAAACTAAGACAATCTAATGACTCTAGCATTAATTTAAAATATCTGTGGCATTTAAGAATGGATCATATCAATCAAAAAAGGCTTGATAGGTTAATGAAAAATGGGATCCTTGCAGGCTTGGATAAGGATCCATTACCCACCTATAAATCTTGTATTAAAGAAAAATGACCAAGGCCTCATTTCCTTTCAAATGAAACAGATCTAAATCCATGTTAGACTTGGTACATACTGATATATGTGGGCCCATAAACGTACAAGCTAAAGGAGGTTATGAAGTATCTAAATCCATGTTGGACCTGGTACATACTGATATATGTGGGCCCATGAACGTACAAGCTAAAGGAGGTTATAAATACTTCATAACCTTTATAGATGATTACTCTAGACATGGCTATTTGTATTTGATGTATAAAAAGAGTTAGCCCTTTGAAAAGTTCAAAGCATTCAAAGCAAAAGATGAGAAGTAGCTAGGTAAGCCATTAAAAAAACTTCGATCAGATCGAGATGGTGAATACTTATCTGGAGAGTTACAATAATATTTAATTGATAATGGAATTGTTTCCAACTTGTCAATTCCTATAACACCTCAATAAAATGGTGTAGCTGAGAGAAGAAATAGGACTCTATTGGAAATGGTAAGATCAATGATGTCCTATGCTAGCCTTCCATAATCGTTTTAGGGATATGCCATATAAACGACAACCTATCTTCTTAACTTTGCTCCATCCAAATCTATGCCTAAAATACCTAGGGAGTTGTGGACTGGCCAAGTGCCTTCATTGCGACATTTAAGTACTTGGGGCTGCCCATCCTATATTCTCAAGCTTGAATCCACAAAGATGGAACCAAGGTTAGAAGTATGTTTCTTTGTAAGATATCTTACAGGTACTCGAGGGTACTATTTTTACAGTCCTTAGGACAGGAAGTTATTTGTGTCAACAAATGCAACCTTCTTAAAGGAAGAGTTTGTGAGAAATCATAAAAGAAGAAGTGAAGTAGTACTCAAAGAGTTAACTATTTCATTTAAACCAAAAATTGATTTGGATATAGTAGAACAAGATATCGAAATAGATTCAAGAGTTGACTCGGAAGAGCAACTTGAACATCAAGTAATGCCTAGACATAATGGGGGTTATGAGACAACCAGACAGGTATCTAGGTCTATGAGAAGGTATTATAGCCATCTCATACCAATACTTATACATAGGCTATTAATGATGTTAATGCAGAAAAATGGCTCAAGGCAACGGAATCAGAAATAGATTCTAGATATGCCAATGAAGTCTGGATCCTTGTAGATCTACCACCAGATGTAAAAGCTATAGGGTGTAAATGGATCTACAAAAAAGAGGATCAGATGGAAAAGTAGAGACCTTAAAGCTAGATTGGTAGCTAAAGACTATACTCAAAAGGAGGGTATAGACTATAAGGACACATTTTCTCCAGTTGCTATGCTTAAGTCCATCAAAATTATTTTAGCCATAACAACATATTTCGATTATGAAATATGAAAAATGGATGTCAAGACCGCATTTCTTAATGGGGATCTTGAGGAGACCATTTATATGGCCTAACTAAAAGGATTCACTGAGCCAGGAAATGAGCATAAGGTATGCAAATTGCAAAGGTCCATTTATGTAGTTAAGCAAGCATCTAGGTCTTGGAACATTAGGTTTGACAAGTCTATCAAAACTTATGGGTTCATACAAAACCAAGATGAGCCTTGTGTCTATAAAAGGATAAAAGAGGGCAAGGTTACTTTCCTAATCCTATATGTTGATGACAGTCCGCTCTTTGGGAAAGATATAGGAATCTTATCTACAGTTAAGAGATGGCTGAGCGAATAGTTCTCAATAAAGGATTTAGGAGAGGTTAGTTATATTTTAGGGATCAAACTCATAAGGGATCGTAAGAACAAACTAATAGCCTTGTCTCAAATAACCTATATTGAGAACATGCTCAATAAGTTTGCCATGCAAAATTCCAAGAGGGGTTTCACCCCTAATAGACATGGAATCAAACTTCCAAAAGAGCAAGCACCTAAGACCCAAGAGAAGGTTGAACGCATGCATAACATTCTATATGCTTTGGCTGTTGGAAATTTAATGTATGCTATGCTTTGCACTAAACTAGATATCTATTACGCAGTGGGACTGGTAAGTAGATTTCAGTTCAATCTAGGAATGGAGCATTGGACTATGATGAAGTGTATACTGAAGTATCTTCATAGGATGAAGAACTTAATGCTTGTTTACTCTGGAAGTAATCTTATTCTGATAGGATGTACAGATTCTGATTTTCAATTAGATGTTAATTCAAGGAAATCAACTTCTAGTTCTATATTTGTTTAGGAGGTGGAGCCATAGTCTTGAGGAGTATTAAGCAATCTTATGTTGTTAATTCGATTATGGAGGCCGAGTTTGTTGCTGTTTATGAAACAGTAAAAGAAGCCACCTGGCTCCACAAGTTCTTGAATGATTTGGAGGTAGTTCTTAAGGCAGAAAAGGTCTTTACATTTTATTATGATAATAGTGGGGCAGTGGCTAATTCTAAAGAACCTCGAAACCATAAAACTGTTAAACAAATTAAGAGAAAGTGTCATCTCATAAGGGAGATATTACAACATGGTGAGGTGAATGTGGAAAAGATTCCCACAGAGCAAAACCTTGTTGATCCATTTACAAAGCTGTCTCAAAAGAGTTTTAAGGGTCACCTAGCAGGGATGGGAATGGGGAATATATCAAACTTGCTTTAGGAAAAATGGGAGATTATTAGAGTTATGTAAATATAATGCCCTAGAAAGCAAGTGTATTTACTTATAACTTAATTTTCTTCCAGATACTTTTATAATGACAATAATTATTGTTAATAAAACAAAAGAGTTTCGTTTTATTTATATGAGCATTATATATCTAGTCATAAGGTGTCGAGATTCTTTTGTAATTAATATACATATACATAGAGATGTATGAAAAACATGTATATTATTAAAATATAAAATAATTGATTCACAGTTGAATAATCAATTTGATCGCTTGATTATGGTTTAGTCTGTAATGTTGCGATTTATCTACGTGCAAGTAAAGGAGTTTACTTCAAGGAAATGATGAGTTTCATATCGTAATAGTAGTTGACTATAGATAATGGCATTATTAAATGAATTTGGAATCAAGAATGTTTTAAAGAATAAAGTGGGTCGTTACTTTAATCTTAAAACATACAACTTAAGCATTAGTTTATTATGGACTACAATTTTGATGAGTGATGAACTCATATGTGTTTCATTATAATTTTTTATATAATCAAAATAGATTTTTACCAAGTATCAATCCAATGTCTACATGTTGGACTTATTAATTGAAACATGTATAATGTTGGACCCGGGTGGATTTTAACCCCACGAAGGGGACCCACCAACTTCAGATCCAGGTACCGGGTGGATGAAC
>JANIJH010463075.1:0-17314 GCA_024520975.1 Erythroxylum areolatum
TGAATAACATACTGGCTTTCTTTTGTTTCTTTTTCCAAATGCAGAAGATCACGCCTAAGCATAGGAACACCAATCCTACAGCTAATGAAGAGATTATTCTTAGTTTCTTCCCATCTACATCTGCAGGTGAGAAAATTAAAGAGATATGTTATACGAATTTCTGCCTTCGACGTTTTAATATAATTGGTTTTTTTTATGGGTTGGCATATAAATGATATGTAGCATAAAAACTGTTGAATGGGGGATTCTATTGCATCAAGGCATGAACCCAATCTAAATCGAATGAAAGTAAAAACACGGAAGAAGAAGCGAAATGTAATAAAAAGAGGAAAATAGCATAGAAATGAAAATAGCCATGCATGTAAGTTATTAATTTAGTCATTGCTTCAATATCAATAAATATACCTTCTTTGCACTTCAGCTTTGGATGTTTCTTTCGCTAGAGTGTTTACCTCTTCTATCTTGAAATTAAAGAAGTAATTGTTTTTGTTAAGATATATTATATATATCTTTTTATTTAATTTTGACATATTAATTGGAAATTATTGTGGGATTAAAAAAGAAGTTGTAGTTGTGAAAGAATCCAATACTATATTGAAGTCTACTATGATGTTGATAATTGAATTGCATTACTGATGGATTTTTGTGGATTTTGTGGATAGAAGAAAATAAAGAGAAGTGGTTGTTGCGTGTTTGAAGTGGGACTCTTCTTATTTAAGTGTGACATGCATGTCTTTAGCTACAACAGAAGTCATTCTTGTGTTAGGGTGATATAACGACGGTGAAGTGTGCATTAATTGTCGATTGGAAAACATAGTTGTACGTGCATGTTTTCTGGGGTTTGCAAAAATTGTGGGTCAGCTTATGATTTTTTTAGACTTTTTTATCTGGGATTGTGCATGTGTTCTGAGTTGTAAACATTGTGGGTTAACTTCTGTTTTCCAGACTTGGGCTTCTAGATTTGTGCGTGAAAATATACATGGTGTATGAAGTATCCCGTATGGTTTAATTAGAGTTGTTGAAGCTGGGATGAATCAGTTCAACTGGTGGATAAATTTTTAGATGTATTTTGAGAAGCTGAAACTATAGGCAAGTCTTTTTTTTTAATCTCAAGTATATGATTGTTCAGTTCTTAGTTGATTAAGTACTTGAGTTATTTTTATTAATTGTCGTTTAAGTAAAAGTAGTTTAAAAAAAATCCTCTGACGAGGTTAACAAGAGTTGGTCGTATTATTGGGTGTGAAAATCTTTCACGGGAAGTGAGGTTGAGAGATGGTTACAAGGATTGAGCGGTGTTGCTTCAGTGTGACCTTATGCAAATCTTTTGCATTTTCTTCAATGTATTAATCTAGGTGAGGGCCCCGTAGACGTAGACAAGGTATGCCAAACTGCATTACCAAATTTCTGGTGTTTTTATTATTTCATTTTGATTGCTTTTATTTTTGTTTGTGTTAGAGATGTCTACGAAAAGTTGGAAAGTTTGCAAAACAATTATCACCTTCAGTTTATCAATTGGTATCAGAGCAAGGCTACCGATTCAGAACTTGGTAGCAAGTTGGTGTAGATCCTAGTTTCGTAAACATGGCTACATGAGATGGTGCATCAATCACCAGACCACCACTATTGGATATATCTAACTATCCTGCATAGAAATCACGGATGAAAGTATTCATCCAAGCTCAGAGCATGAAAGCTTGGCATTTAGTAGTACATGGGTGGACAGATCCAATAATCACTGAAGATAAAGCGTTAAGTTGTCTTTTTGTGTGCTTAATTTGTATATAAATCTCTTTAATGTGTTGAAATTATTATTTAAAATTGATGGATTTGCTTCTTAATTATTCTTAGATGATTTTCAACACTTAAAAGATGAAATTGAATCAAAAAGATGCAAGGGAAGCAAGGACAATTTGAAATTCCAGACTGATAGAAAATTCAGTGACTAAGTGTGAGCACATGTCAGGACAAAAACTATCTACACGATCTGTTTTTAAATGCAGATAAGATTTACTCAAGATTTTTATGATTTTGAGAATCAGATTACATCCTTATTGATGGGGATCGACCACCTGAATCTGGGGGATAGATTATTTGCTAAAGATCACGAAAAAGGAGAGAGAGAAAGGGATCAAAAAGCATAAGGGACTTGATTTGTTTAATAGCCATATTAGTAAGATATGTCGTTCAGTTTTGCTAATCAAAAGTGACAATTAGGATTACCATCTTTATGTTAAAGTTGGAAATTCTAAGAAGGTACTTAACTTGATTAAATGTATGTCTTACATGTGTTGTCTTGTTCATTGGTTTCTTCATTTTTAAAGCTATTAATTGATTAAACTTAAGATGAAATCTAAGTTGTTGATTAATAAGAATGTTTACAATACATGTTTCTATTCATTTAAACTTAATAGAAAACATCCCCTAATGAATGTTTATTGATGGATTGAATTTTATATCAAGGATCCATATTAGTGTGATAACGTCAGTGACCCTAAACCAAGGTTTGTTTATCGAATTTCCATATCTGAATATTTTTGTTTAATTTCAGTTTTTGTTATTTGTAATTTCTTAAATTACGTGAACCAAAACCCCCTCCTCATTTGTTTTAGTTTCAAAATCATATAACCTTTGTCATTAAAAAATCCTCGTGGGAACTATCCCCATTTTCCACTACTACAGTAATTTGTATTGCAAGAAGTTGGTTTCTTTTTAAATTTGGTTGCAGGCGACAGTAGTACCATACAGGAGAGGCAGTTCAAAAAGATTCGTCTGAATGGACAAGAGCTGAAGAAGATAGTGCACTTGGAAATTCACAAGTAATGCACGTGATATTCAGTTTTGTTGATGAGGAACGCTCCTCAATGATGTCATTTTGTGAATTGACTAAAGAAACGTGAGATACTTTGCAAACTATTCATGAAGGGTCCAAATTTAAGATAGTGTCGAAACTATAGATGTTAACTGTGAGGTTTAAAGAACTGAAGATGGATGAAAATGAGACTATCGGAGACTTTCATGAAAGATTGCGAGATATAGCGAATCAAGCAGATTAACTAGGGAAGAAATATTCCAATCTAAAACTAGTTAAGAAAATATTGAGATCGCTACCTTCGAGATTTATTCCAAAAATTGCAGCAATAGAGGAGGCCCACGACATTAATGACATGTCATTGGAAAAAGTAATTAGAATTCTTACAAGTTTCGAAATGAATCTTTTAAGGGGTAAGTGAGAAAGAAGCAAAGGATTGACACTATTGGTGGAAACTGGAAAAAATGTGAATGATGCAAAAGATGAACTGGATGAGAATGAAGACTTGGTACTACTTACACAAAATTTTAGTAAATGACTTAAAAGAATAAAAAAGAATAGACCCAAATTTAGACAATATGGTGGGAGTTAATCGAGTAACAATTTAAAACAAGTCAAAACATAAAAGGGTGAAAGGAAGGTAAGGAGAATCCAATTCCATAAATGTCAAGGTTTCAGATAGATTCAAGCCGAATGTGCTAATACTTTGAAGAAGGGAAAAGGAAAATCCTTTATGAGCATCTGGAGTGAGGAAGATTCCAAGAGTGAATATGGTAGCGAAGAATAAATCACTAATGGTCCTGTGTTAGTTGTTTTATATAGCAAAAGTCTAGTTCCTTGCTGAACAGTAACTGAGAAAATTTCAAAAACAACTCAGCTCAAGATGATAAAAAGGGGAATATTTACGTATCACACTTGTATGAAAAATGGGTGAAAACATGTACAAAGAATAAAAGATTGAAGGAAGAGAATCTCTCCATGAAGAACACCATACAAGAGTTAGAGAAGAAATTGATGTTGACATCAGATGAGCTTGGTGAAGCCAGAATGAAATTGGTCAAACTGAAAAGGGATTGAGAATGTTGAATGGAGGCACAGAAAAACTAGATAAGTTGATAGAAATTAGTAAGGTTGAAAGGGATCTTAAAGGCATCGGCTATAAGGGTGAGTGCTCTAAAGTGAATGAGGAGAAAAATGATATGTCCAGATCTATCCAAGAGGTAAAAACATTGAAAAAGAATTGAAGATTTGTACCCTCATGTCATTTTTTGTGGAGTTATTAGGCATATAAGGCCAAGATGTTATCAGTTATTGTAGATGCTATTTCAAAGAAGTCAAAGCTGAAAAATTATATGTCCCTCATAAAAATTTCAACATCAGCTCTCAGTACTAAAATCTACTTGTGTAAAAAAGAATGAATTGCAAGCTCTCGTAGTTCTTACATTAATGAAGGAAACTTTGAAACATGGTTGGTACTTTGATAGTAGATGTTCACGCCATATGACAGGGGAAAAGAATTACTTAACTAATTATCATAATTGTATGGATGTTCATATGGCCTTCGGAGATGGAAAGAAGGCTTCAGTGATTAGTAAAGGAACATTATGTGTGGATGGTTTGCCTCCTCTCAAGAATGTGCTCCATTTCGATGGATTAAAAGCAAATTTAGTGTATAAGTCAACTTTGGGATGATGGTTTGTTAGTTAAATCTATAAGTGATGAATGCAAGGTACTAACCAAACAAGGAGAATGTCTTGAGAGCGGCAAGCGATCAGTCGACAATTGTCACATGTTGTAGGTCATGACTACTTATAAATCAACCACTCATGATAATACAATTGATTTATAGCATCAAAGGCTTGGGCACGTAAATTTTGATCTCATCAACAAATTTACAAAATTGGAAGTTGTGAAGGGTCTAGCCAAAATGAACAAAGAAGGAAAATCAATTTGCAGTGCATGCCAAATGGAAAAACAAATAAGAGTGCCACGTAAAAAGGTTAGACATATTACCTCATCTCGCGTACTTGAATTAATTCACATAGATTTGGTTAGTCCAACACAATATGATAGCATTGTTGGAATGAGATATTTTCTAACTTATATTGATGATTATTTGAGATATACTTAGCTAACAATTTTTAAAGAAAAATAAAATGCTTTCAAGAGTTTTAGAAGACTATATGTGCAGGTTATGAATCTAAAAAATTTGACTATATTGAGATTTCGATCAGATCACGAAAGGGAATTTGAGAATACAAGCTTTAATGGCTTTTATGATCAATATGGCATCATACAAGAATTTTCAACACCTAAAACTCCATAACAAAATGGAGTTGCCGAAAGGAAAAACAGAACACTTCAAGAAATGGCCAAATCTATGTTGACTAGAAGTACATTGTATATGCGATTTTGGGCCGAAGTAGTTAATACAACATGCTACATATATAACAGAGTGTATCTTCGAAGCATCTTGAACAAGACATCCTATGAACTTTGGAAGGGAAAGAAACTAGATGTAAGTTGCTTTCATGTTTTTGGAAGTAAATGTTATACTTTTAGAGATCAGGAATAGCTTGGAAAATTAGAGAGCAAAAATGAAGAAGGAATTTTCATTGGCTATTCAATTTATAGTAAAGAACCAAGAAAGTGCTAGAGTCCACAAATGTTGTGATAGATGATGTATCTTTATTGAATGGTCAAGAGGCAGAAGAAAATCAACATAACTGAACCTCTGAACCAGCTCAAACAAGCAACGAGACAAGACTGAAAATTGTCCAGATCTGTAATTAGTTGATGAGGAAGTAACTGCGCAGACTGTAGAACTCTCAGTTACTTCAGATGATGAATCAACCAAAACATTAGAAGCGAAAATTATTCCTATAAATGCTCAAAACTTGAGAGAAGTTGATTTGAACTGAGATTCTCCATCTTGAAGTTGAAGAAATCATCAGTAAAGAATGTCATTGGAGATGTTAGTTAAAGAAGAAAAACAAGAGAAGAAAAAAGAGTTGATTATCGAGAATTTATGGGATACTTGTGCTACACATCTTCATTCAAGCCAAAGAACGTTAAAGAAGCTCTACAAGATGAGTTTTGGATAGCAACCATACAAGATAAATTGATTCAATTTGCACAGAATGATTTATGAGAATAAGTACCAAGACTATCGGACACTAATGTAATTGGAACAAAAATGGGTGTTTCAAAATAAAAAAGATGAAAAGGGTAACGTAACTAGAAATAAAACAAAGTTAGTAGCTTAGGGATATTCTAAAATTGAAGGAATAGGCTTTGACGAAACTTTTACATTGGTGGCATGACTTGAATCTATTAGACTATTATTGGGCATAGCATGCATAAAGGGGTTTAAGCTTTATCAGATGGATGAAAGAGTGCATTCTTGAATGGGTTTATACAGGAAGAAGTGTATGTAGAGCAATTGAAAGGATTCATTGATTCAACCCATGCAGATCACGTCTATAAGCTAAAGAAAGCAATTTATGGTCTCAAACAAGCATCAAAGGCTTAGCACAAAAGGCTCACAAAGTATCCTATCAAGCAAGGATATAAATGAGGTAGTGTTGATAAAACTTTGTTTATTAAAAAGTTCAAATCTTGTGATGACTTAAATCTACGTTGATGATATTGTGTTTGGTGCTACACATCCAAAGATGTTAGATGAATTTGTCAGGTTAATGACATTTAAATTTGAAATGAGTATGGTAGGTGAGCCGAATTTCTTTTTAGGCTTGCAAGTTAAACAAGTGAAGGGTGGAATTTTTATATCACAAACCAAATAAGCTAACATCATAATAAATAATTTTGATCTTGAGAATGCCAAACATGCAAGAACATCTATAAGTGTCTCAACGAAACTAAACAGAGATGAGAATTGTAAAAACTTTGATGACAGTTGATAACGCAGCATGATCGGAAGTTTATTATACTTGACTGCAAGTAGGCCAAATATTTGTTATAGCGTTGGTGTATGTACTTGCTATCAAGCGAACCAAAAAGAAATGCATCTGACAGCTATTAAGAGGATTATCAGGTATGTAAGCAAAACATCTAATTTTGGAATATGGTATACATCAGACCCAACAACTTATCTAGTTGGATATAGTGATGCAGATTGGGTTGAAAACTTAGATGATCACAAAAGCACTTCAGGAGGTTGTTTCTTCTTAGGAAACAATTTGATCTCTTGGTATAGCAAGAAGCAGAATTCAATTTCACTATCGAACATTGAGGCAAAATACATAGCTGCAAGTAGTTGTCGTTCACAACTTCTTTGGATGAAACAAATGTTAGAAGATTATGGGATTGATCAGAATGTGTTGACTATCTTATGTGATGACAAGAGTGTCATAAACATCTCTAAGAATCCAGTTCAGCATTTAAGAATGAAACGTATTGATCTTAGGTATCACTTTATTCAAGAGCTTGTGGAAAGTAAAATAGTTATCTTGTCACATGTATCTACGAAAAAGCAGTTAGCGGATATCTTTATGAAGCCTTTTAATGCAGTAAGGTTTGAACTTCTCAAAGGAGCTTTGGGACTTTCTGCCCTACACATTATTGGTGTATTTTATTTTAAAAAAAAGAAAAAGTATTATTATTAAAAAAAGCATCTTTCATCCAAGGGGATTAAAAATCCATACATGTTTTCTTAACTCCTCTCTAAACACACTGCCGTCACGTCTACTTCTGCTCCTTCAACCCATAGTCTCTATAGCTACTCTAAGCATGAAGACGTCGTCGCACTTGCTTCTGCTCCTTCAGCACATCATTTTGACTCTACTTCTGCTCCTTCAGCCCACCATTCCGTCTCTATAGCTGCTCCAAATAAGATGACCTCATCGGTAGTTTCCTCGAAGTCCGACAATAGTCACAACTTCTCCATCTCTGGTTTGATCTATCATGATACTCCTATAGCTTCGATTTAAGACGTACATCCTATAGCTGAGTCGACGTCTTTATCTTCATGGACGTCAGTTTATAGTGGATTTCAATGAACATTATCACTACAGTGTTGTCTTTTACTTATTGGGTTGTTTCTCCAGATCAAGACATAAAAAATGGGTTCACGTTTTCTCCATTGAGAACTAAGACCCATATCAGTATTGTCTTCGTTCTCCTCCAAATTGATTCACCTTGATTGAATGTGGTTGGAATTTGATAGATTAATTGTGGTTGGAATTTGTTTGATTGTGGTTGGAATTTGATTGGTTGTGGTTGGTGAATATGGTAAAGAACAAAAAGAAGATATTATCTTCGGTTGTCGACAAAAAGACAGCTGCTCCAACACGACATTCAAGTCGATTAATGTTGAATCCGACGCTCGGTAGAAGTTTCACTAGGGTTGACTCATCTTCTGCAGCTCCTATTGACATTCCCGAAACTACCTCAGTTCGGGATATAGTGCTAGATATGGATTATGATGTTACTTAAGTTATATTATCTATGGATGAAGACTCTGCTTCAGATTCCAATGAAACTCCCACAGCATCTGTTCTACCAACTGCTCCTCCTATGGCTCCTCTGAAATGTACAAAGATGAGACGTTGAAAAATAGCTCACCCACCTCGATGTCATTCTTTTGTTCTCCTGATAGTGGATGATGCAATTTTCTTCAAGTTTTACTCTTCCTCAGCTGAACAGAAATGGACGACTCTCAATACTATCGCATTTGTTTTTGATCGTCCAATCAACTTAGAGAAGTTTCAACAACATGGTCTGAACACTTTACTATTGGAACGCTTTTTATTGTAAGCTTCACTACTTTCGAAGTACTATGACTCTGATCTGGTAAAGTAATTTTACTGTAACTTATCTTGTGACATTCTGAATGAGGATGCTATGACTTATGGAGTAGTATATGTGGAGGGTTGGGTAGTTTGTTTTGATGCTGCTTGTTTAAATCTGTTTATGGGATTTGATAATTTGATTGGTGATCTTCTTTATGATGATGATTGGACTGACTTACTTGCTACGATATTAACTGGTAGAAAATTGACTACATGGCCATCTAGCTCTATACTTCGCTCTTCTATACTTACTCAAAAGTATTTCGTTCTCTTTAAATTGATTGTGACCAACTGGATGTCGAGCACACATGTTTTTTCTGTCTATTTGGCACAGGTCAAATTGATTTATGTGATCGGTACTAGGGGGCGATTCAATCTTGGACACCTCATCATTGAAGCTATGTTGGCTATTGAGAGTAAGCCTCATTCTTTGTTATATTTTCCATGCTTAATCTCACAATTTTTATATGCAAATGAAGTTCCCAGGATAGAGTCGAGCATACTTGAGTTGGTGGCTTTGATGAATGTCTCTCCACGGATTTTTGGGCAACCACGAGTAGTGAATTTGCCATACACCACTTCAGGTCCCTCAGATGCCATAGGGATAACTTCTGTTAATTCTTATACAACTCTCTTTACTAAAATTGAGAGGAATAAAGGCATTGTTCAAGTAGCTGCTAATGCTCTTCGCAATTTAAAGCAGCGAGTTCTTCACTTCCCTGATGCTTCTTAAATTCATCTTTTTAGCATGTATTGTCTCAAATGGGGAGAATAATTAAGATAAGACTTGTCTACTGCAGTTGTATTTTTTTCTATCTGTGCTTTGTTGATTGAAGTTGATTTATGCTTGTGTAATTGAATCTTTCATTGAGGGTGAGCATTGTGGATTTCATCTTTATGTCCAGTTATGTTATTTAGGGGGAGTTTAAAGAGATGTGAAAAATGCCAAAAAGGGGAAGCTTGTTAAGATATATTATATATATCTTTTTATTTATTGTTGGCATCTTAATTGGACATATAAGATATAAATTATAATGGGATTAAAAAAGATGTTGTAGTTGTGAAAGAATCCTATACTATATTGAAGTCTACTATGTTGTTGATAATTGAATTATTTTACTGCTGGATTTGGTGAATTTTGTGTATAGAAGAAAATAAAGGGAAGTGGTTGTTGCGTGTTTGAAGTGGGGCTGTTCTTGCTTGAGTGTGATGTGCGTGTCTCTAACTATAGTAGAAGTCATTCTTATGTTAGGGTGGTATAACGATAGTGAAGTGTGCGTTAATTGTTGATTGGAAAAATATAGATGTACATGTATGTCTTCTGGGTTTGCAAAAATCGTAGATCAGCTTGAGATTTTTCCAAACTTCTTTATCTAGGGTTGTGCATATGTTCTGAGTTATAAACATCGTGGGTTAACTTCTATTTTCCAGACTTGGTCTTCTGGATTTATGTGTGAAAATATACATGGTGTATGGAGTATCCCGTATGGTTTAATGGGAGTTATTGAAGTTGCGATGAAACAATTCAACTAGTAGACAGATTTTCAAATGTATTTTGAGAAGCTGAAACCGTAGGGAAGTGTTTCTTTTATCTCAAGTATATGATTGTTCAGTTCTTACTTGATTAAATACTTGAGTTATTTTTATTAATTGTCATTTAAGTAAAAGTAGTTTAGAAAAATCTTCCGACGAGGTTAATACGAGTTGGTCGTATTATTGGGTGTGAAAATCTTTCACAGAAGTAAGGTTGAGAGATAGTTACAAGGATTGAGCGGTGTTGCTTCAGTATGATCTTGTGTAAATCTATTGCATTTTTTTAAAGTATTAATTTAGGTGAGGGCCCCGTAAACGTAGGCAAGGTGTGCCGAATTGCATTATCAAATTTTTGGTGTTTTTATTATTTCGCTTTGATTGCTTTTATTTTTGTTTATGCTAGAGACGTCTTCGAAAAGTTGGAAAGTTTGTGAAACAATTATCACCTTCAGTTTATCAGTTTTATTATTTGAAGATCATTACATATTCGATCAAATATAACACACAAGTTATTAAAAAAATATTAAGATAAGTTTTTTCTATTACTTAATGGAATTCGTTATTACTTAGAGACTAGAGTCAAGCATTCAACATGTTTTTCGAATAGCTAGAAACGTATTTTATCAGTTGGATTATTTCAATCTTATTCATTATTACTAAGTAATGTTTTGATGAGAAAAATATAATAATTTGTCTATGATGATATTGGCATTTAAATTAAGAAAAACTAAAGTTAAGAATAATTGATGTTGTTAATAAAGATTAATTAAGATAAAAATCAATGTCTTCAACATACGAATATAAAAAATTATGTAGGGAGAAATAGAAGAAACAAGACACATAAAAGAGAGAGTTATGTATAACCTCTTTATAAAAGTGTGTGATCGTTAAAAAAATCTCTATACTATATAGTAAGCAAAAATTTGGTTTTTGTTGTGTAACATGTTTAAGTGAGGAACAACCTACTCAAAGAATCTATAGAATCCTCAAAAGAAACTTTAGGGATGACCTATAATCCAAGTAAGAGTTTCTTTCTCTCATCAACTGGAATTGATCCACTTTTGTGCAATTCAAACAGTTCCAAAGGAATTCCTTTGGCTAAGATTCCATTTAATCTATATGTTTATACTTACCTATGGTCCTTCCTAACAGGATAATGAAGGAAATATATAGGAGTTTAAAGGATTTCCTATAGGGGAGGATATAGCAGTCATAAAAATACCCTCAAAGTGAAATGATCTTATATATGTCATCTTAAACAGTTTAAAGGTCTAGGAATTACTTTTGGCAAACTCTTAAGCAGAGCTTTAATGGCAAAGAGACTATGAAAGCTATACAAGGATAAAGAAGACCTCTGGGTTAAATAGACACATTTATACCACATAAAGGAGGAGAGATTTTAGACTTTTCCTATTAATCATAGGATGTCTTGGACACTATAACAAATATTATAAACAATGGCATGGACAGATCCTTTAATTAGAAAAAAAATTAGAAATAAGCAAGATACTTTTTTTGGTTTGATCAGTGGCATACACTAAGCTATCTATACAAACTTCCTTTCTACAATTCCTTGACAACACCCATTGTCGGACCCCCTGTACTTTTCTTAAAAGTTAGAACTATTAAATGAGAAATTTTTGGTGATTATTCATAGTAAAGAAAAAGGAGAATTCTTGAATTTGAAAAGATAGACAAGATTAAGGTAGTGAATGTAGTAAGTTGATGAGGAATATGTATATATGTGTATGTTCTATTAATGGTGTTCATGATTAATCATGGACTATAATTTCTTTATGGATGATATTGATTTGAGATGAAGTTGAGAATGGGGAGTAAATGAAGTAGAAAAGGTGATCTTGGTATGAGTTCTGTTAAGGAAAGTTATTGAAACAAAATGGGTAGTTGATATAGAAAATGTTCACTGAGTATGCTTCAGCCTTTTAGCTATAACTTTTTCTCTAGTTTTATAAATGAGATGATTATTAGTTTGCATTAAACCAGAGACATATGGCTGCATTTCTTATGAAGATATCAAATTTAATTTCTATCTTTAAGAATCTCAAAATTTTGTCATGAAATTGAGAACTGGGCGCAGTACATTGGTGGATGAATGTAAAGTTCATGTTCTAACTTCAGGGGAAGTTCTCGATTGATCTAGATAGATTTAGATAAAGATGTCTTCTAGAAAGTTGTAGGTCTTTCTTTTATATTTCTAACGGTATAAATTATGAAATGTTTGGACATAGGAGTTGAAAGTTATATTCTTTATGAGTGGAGATGCTCAGGAGTATATTCTGCTTCATCTTAAGAGTCTCTTAGTATTAAGTTGACTTTGCTTTGTCTTAAAAGTCGCTTCGTCCTAAGTTGACTTTGCTTCATTTTAAGTTAATTCTGCTTCGTCTGCTTTCTGCTTCTTTTGTTGTTGACCAAAACTTCTCCTTCTGCGTACTATCGTCTGCTCTATTTTTGATCCTTCAGACGATAGAATTTGTCTTCAAGGTCTTCATAAAAGTTCTAGATCTTGAAGTTCTCTTTCAAACTATCCAAATAAAACCTTAATTCAATACATGTAGGGAAAGTTATGGAAAATTTCCCAATTTATCTGTTTTTTCAATTCATCTGCTTTTTTGTTTGGTTTTGTCTAATCCTATCGTCTGCTCCATTTTTTATCCTACAGATGATAGAATTTGGCTTCAAGGTCTTCATGAAAGTTGTAGATCTTAAAGTTCTCTTTCAAACCATCCAAAGAAAACCTTACTCGAATATCTGTAGGGAATGTTATGGTAATTTTTCCAATTCATCTACTTTTTTAATTCGTCTGCTTTTTCGCTTGGTTTTTGTCTGATCCTATTACCTGCTCCATTTTTGACCCTTCAGAAGATAGAATTTGTTTTCAAGGTCTTCATAAAAGTTGTAGATCTTGAAGTCCTCTTAGAAAAAATCTAAATAACTCCTTAATCTAATATCTTTAGGGAAAGTTATGGTAATTTTACCAATTCATCTGCTTTTTCATTTGGTTTTGTCTGATCCTATAATCTACTCCATTTTTGACCCTTTAGAAGATAGAATTTGTCTTCAAGATCTTCATGAAAGTTGTATATCTTGAAGCTCTCTTTCAAACAATCTAAAGAACACCTTAATTCATTATCTGTAGGGAAAGTTATGACAATTTTTCCAATTCATCTACTTTTTCAATTCGTCTACTTTTTCGTTTGGTTTCATCTAATCCTATCGTCTACTCCATTTTTGACCCTTCAGAAGATAGAATTTGTCTTCAAGGTCTGCATAAAAGTTGTATATCTTGAAGTCTGGTTTCACAACATCCAAACAACACCTTAATCCAATATCTTTAGGGAACGTTATGACAATTTTCCCAATTCGTCTATTTTTTCAATTCATCTGCTTTTTCATTTGGTTTCATCTGATCCTATCTTCTAATCCATTTTTTACCCTTTAGACAATAGATTTTGTCTTCAAAAGTTATAGATCTTGAATTCCTCTTTTAAACCATAAAAATAAACCTTAATCCAATATCTTTATGGAAAGTTATGGCAATTTTCTCAATTTGTTTGCTTTTTCAATTTGTCGGCTTTTTTGTTTGATTTCGTCTAATCTTATTGTCTGCTCCATTTTTGACCCTTCATACGATAGAATTTGTCTTCAAGGTCTTCATGAAAGTTGTAGATCTTGAAGTCCTATTTTAAACACTTTAAAGAAAATCTTAATCCAATATCTGTATGGAAAGTTATAGCAATTTTCCCAATTCATCTACTTTTTCAATTCGTCTGCTTTTTCGTTTGGTTTCGTCTGATGCTATTGTCTGCTCCATTTTTGACCCTCCAGACGATAGAATCTATCCTCAAGATCTTCTTAAAAGCTGTAGATCTCAAAGTCCTCTTTGAAACTGTCCTAAGATTATCTTAATCCAAGATCTTTAATGGATTTATGTCTTTTTTCTCGAAACAGGTTCAATATGATTAAGGACAAAACCTTGTTTGATTCCTTCAGTCATAACCTTGATATCCGACCTAAAAATGAAATGATTCTTGAACCCATAGATTCTTAACACATTTTTCTATCCCTACATAGATTTTGATAGCATTTGGTATTGATTTGAAAAAGATGGATTGAATCAAAGTAAGGGTATTGGTTGAAAGAGTATGAATTGGATATTTACTGAACATATTTCAGTATTTTGAATATATCTAGATCTATAGGCTTCCAAATGAGATTATTCTTATTTCAAAATAAACTAGAGACATGGAACAAATGGTATGAAGAAATCAAAATATAATTCAGTCTCTAAGACTTTCTAATTCTAGATGGAAGTTGGGTATATTGTACTGTTTCAATCTAACAATAGTTTGAAATGTTTGGACCCTAACTTTCAGATTTTTGAATCAAATGGATTGATTTTGGTGTCATTAGAAATTTAAGACAAGAGAGAACCTTTTTTCTAAAAGAAAGAGTTATGTTAGAATGTTCAAGGGTATTGTTGGCAAGACACTTAAACATAAAAGGACATAAGGCATAAATGGAAGGGTCAATGGGACATTTCTCACTCATTAAAGGTATAATTGGAAGAATAAGTGTTGTTTTGCATTTTAAGAAGAGAGGAGAACGAAAATTGAAGAGAAAAAGAGAGAGTGTCATAAAGAAGAGAGAGAAATATGAAGAGAAGAAGAGAAGGAAAGAAAGAAGAGAAACAAGCTAAGGTTTAATTTTCTTAGTCTTCAAGAGAGATTTGGAGCTGTTCAATAAACAAAAAAGGTAGAGGAAGAGAAGAGCTTCCCTTTGAGCTAAAGATCCCTTCATTTGATGAAGAATGAAGGTACAATCATTTTGAAACTTTTGGATTTTTGAAAGGAATTTAGTTCATAGAGTTTAAAAAATGCTTGGGATTAAGGATTCTAGAATAAATTTTAGTGATTTTGCATTGTGGGATTTTCTATTGGATTTCTATTGAATAAGATTTGGTTTGTTTTAGGGAACCAAGAGAATCCTACTCAAGAGCAAAGGGAAAGACAACCTTTACTTAGATTTTTTTGCAAGTAAATTAGGTGGGTAATATATTTATAGTTATTATGTAAATAGTCATTTTGCCTATGTGTGAGTATATACTAGAATTGCTAAATTGTGAATGACTATGATGTGTTTTATGTTATGCGTTGAAAGATGTATGACATTTTGATATAATTGAATTGTGATTTTGATCATGCTATGCCTTGAAATGTGTCATAGCATTTTGTATAAATGAAAAGAAAGGAAAGAGCATGAAAAGTATGAAAGCATTTGATAAAATGATTTGAGCATGATTATGTGTTTTTGTTTGGACGAGAGTGGAACCATTCTGTTTGTCACGTGCACATTGACATGAGCCTTCTTCGGCTGCCCGCTTGTGGCATGTGAGCTCTGAAATTGGACTCATTCTATTCATGGGGTAAACTTTGATTTCTCCATTCTGTTTCCATGGAACCCTTGAGCCATTTGTTTGTGTATCTGCATTTTGATTTGTTGAGTATGATACATAATTGAGTGTGATGTTTTGATGGATGAATCTTCATGATATGTTCTATGTAATGACTTTTGAACTATGAATTTTTGAGCTTGAAGTGTGGATGATAAAATTGCTAGATTAAATGGGATATATATATGCATACTTTGGTATATTTATATAGTTAAGTGTGTGCCTGAATTGTATGGTTCGTTACCAATGGCTATAAATATATTAGCCACTGAGCTGTGTAGCTCACCCACTATTCCCTCCTCAGGTGCAGAAAGAGACAAATAACAATCCTTGTAAGATATCGGAACTCCAAGATAGTTAGAGACTTTTGTAATTAACTTGGTTTAAGAACTTTTTGCATTTTATAATCATTTTAATCATAAGCATTCAATTGTATCATTTGTATTTTGTATTTTGTATCTTGTATCTTGTATCTTGTAATAAGCCAAAGGGGTAGTTTTTGAAATGTAAAGATAATATGAAAACAAGCATTGTGTTCTATAATAGGCCCAAATGATTACTAAAACTCTGATGTGTTCAATAATGTTTGCATCTTTGTGACTGAAATTGTTTTAAATAAATCGGGCCGATGTGATTATCGATTTTTCGCATATGTGTTGATTGTTTAAGAAATTTGCAATGAGATTCGACCGTTTGTTGGCTCCAAATCTTAGGACAAAAGTAGGGTCCAGCATTGTTATGAGATTCGACCGTTTAAATGTCTCCGAATGCTGGGCTTCGGAAGCAGGGTCTAGCACCCATTCTACAAATGACAAAGGTCAGTAAGCTTATTAAAGAGATCTCCTAGTCCTAGCATTTTCACTTATATAGAGGTACTAGTGATATATTCAATAACATGCCTATATATACATTAAACTTTTTCGTGCCTGATAACATTCTATAAACAATAGGTAATCAATGTGCTTTGGTCTTTAATTTTATAAGAGAAAGCAGCTAGATGCCTACAATCCCACAATCAAGCTTTGCCATAAATTGGTTTAGGATACATACATCTTACTTACACACTCATTCACCCTTATATTGGGCAATTATAGGTAGACTGATTCCCAAAGACTCTTATAAATTCAATGTCTCTAATCTCAGTTTCGAATGCCTCAACCACTTCTTCAACTGCATTTCTCACAAAATGCTTACACCCTTTGGAGTAAGTTGCACCAAAGTTAAATGCAGTGAGATAAAACAATGGGCCACCAAACTGAAACTTAAGAACAAAGCAGACGTAAAGCTTTTTAAAAGCAATCTTAGTGCTAAAATTTACTATATCTGGAAGGAAAGAAATAATAGATTGCATGGGGATTGTCTAACATGTAACATCCCATCATCGATGGGAAGGATAAAATGGTAAAGTTGGATCGGATTGTGAATGTGTTTTATACATGCATAAATTGGCCTCAATATGGATATGATTGGTAAATTTGGCAAATGCACATGATTGTATTTGTACTTGTGACAATTCCCGGCATAAGTGTCTAAAAGTGAAATTTTAGTGAAAAATGTGAATTTTGTGTTTGAAAATAGAATTGGAGTGATTTATGTGTTTTTCTGCATAAAATTACAAAGTGGGTACCGATGAGTTTTCCGGTACTGAAATTGACTGTCCTATTGGCACTCCAATTAAAGACATGATTTAGG
>JANIJH010464118.1:0-17303 GCA_024520975.1 Erythroxylum areolatum
TGCAGCTGTCGTCTGTGAACCACGTCAATCGGTGTATTCCATAACCAGCGAACAGGACGGAGTTTCTTCAGAGAATGGTGATCAGAATCTGAATGATCAGCAACCACCTCAAGAGGCAGCTTCAGATATTGAATTCGCCGTTCAAAATCATGAAACACCAAAAACTTCTCAAAATAACGCAAGATTGGATGACACCATATATACAAAACCCTCCAGAGCATTAAACTTGACATGGTAGCTGAAAGCTCTCCTGCGATTTGCGGTTGGAACTTACAACTGAAGAAGTCCATGGAACCTCTGAAGTTATGTGCTCTTTAGTATGTCGGTTCACCTTGTAGCCCTTCATCCTTGGTATGTTTACCATTAACATTAGATGGACACATTGTCTACTGAGTCTATCTTCTCTTTTGATCTTTTACATTTGTAATAGATCAGCTATAGATAATACAATACACTTTTCGTTTTCCAAAAAAAAAAAGGGATAATAATAGAAGTTGACGGGCATAGCCCATCAGCAGTCAAAGGTGGTCCTAAGTGTTTGTTGTATCTTACTAGAAAACTAATCGTTTACGGTTCAGCTTGGAGCCTCTAAGGCCTTTGTGGGAGGGTTCTTTCGGGACTGCCGTGGCAACTGGTGTGGTGGCTTTCAGCAAAATATTGGTCGGGTCTCGCCGTTAACGGCGGAGCTGTGGGGGTTATTCTCAGGCCTCTCTCTGACCTAGAAGATGGGGTATCGTCGGGTGATCACAGAGATGGACGCCCTCGAAGTTATTAACATCCTCTTCGACCCGTACTGTGAACTCACTGAGGTTACTTTTTTTATGGCAGATATCCAAGAGCTATTACAGAGACCTTGGGAGCTTCATTTGTAGCATGTTGTACGTGAGGAAAACCAGTGTGCAGACCATTTGGCGACCTTTGCAGGCCTCCTTCTTCCAGGCTTCCGGGTCCTCCAGGAGCCTTCTTTGGGCGTCCAAGAGCTCATTTGTAGCGATTCAATTGGCTTTTTGTATTCTAGAGCTATAAATTAATTTAGGAGTTGTCTCTTTTGTATCCAAAAAAAAAAAAAAGAAAACTAATCGTTTACATCTTTTGGTATTTGGCTTCTTGTATTCAATATTCGGCATGTATGATATATTAATTAATAAATGATTATTTAATAACAAGAATTATATAACATAAATGTGATTGTTTTAAGGATCTAATTACATGATTAATTTTATAATAATTAAATAATCATATTTTATTATATTAATAATAATCAGTAACTACAAAAAGTTGGTCACAAATATTTTACTTTCTTTACGATGACTTCAGACTTTGGTGGATCTTTTAACCAAGAAAGTCTATATATATATCTTTTTTCAAACGAAAGTTAAAAGGAAATGTCATAAATGCAGTGTCTTGATATGGATATCAACAATCTTGGGCCAAATAATAATCCTTCCAAGGAATTGGTAGTAATTTAACTTTAGTATTTTAAAAATTATTTTTACTTTTTATAATATTATTTAATTATCACATAATTTTTATCTATTCATAATTACAAAATGATGTTTTCTTAAATTTTAGCTCAAAAGTATATTTTTATTCTCAGCGCTTACAATAGAGTACAAGTTAAACCTTAATATTTGTAGACATTTAATTTGAACTCACCATTTATAAAACCTTAAATATAAACTTTATAAAATGAAAATTTTAATAAAATTATACTTTATCAGTTAAATATCATGTCATGATAATTTTTTATTTTGTACATTGCCACTCACACTTAAATTGACGTGACTTTTTAAATCAAAAAAAGTGACTAAAACACAATGTTTCCTTCCTTCTCCCACTTCATTCAATTGTTAGGCGAAATCCTTAAACTGCAAGCAAAATCCCTATGGTTATTTTTGGTTAGACGTTTAGGAATGGAGTGCAATAGAATAGTTTGGTTATTTAGAAAGAGGATTTTTAATATAATAAAATGGACTGAGATAAAATGAGAAGGTTTTATATTATATCTTATTTCATTCTAAACAATAAAAATAAATTATCTCTAATTTAGAAGGCTTAATATGGAATATAAAATGATAAATATGTATTACTTAATATATCCTCAATCATTTTTTATAATACCAATTATACACTCAACCCTATTAACATATGTTGTGTTCTATCAAGGGTAAAATGATCATTCATTATTATTATACATGCATTACGTTTCATTTTATCCATCTTCCAAACAATATTTCACTATATTATATTATGAACTCTTCGATCTCTCTTAAATAATAATTTTTTAATTTTATATTTATTTATATTTTATTCCATTATAAATTATTCGATTTCGTTAAAAACTTCACCTCCAAATAAATATAGCCTAAATTGTTTTCCCACCTTGTATAGTCCCTAAATTGCATGCTCTTAATCGCTAACCTGCACACTTTTCCTTAACTCCCAAGTTTAATTGTAGCAGCGGTAGGCTCTCTGAATTCCTATCCCGCATGTTTGTGTCAGTACATTGCACATTGTGTCTCCTCCGGCACACTAAAACAAAACTTCATCTTTCTCGAGTGTCGTGCCCATCTATGTACTTGTTCATAGATTTCAAGCATCTACTTCCTTCATTGATTCTAGGAATTTGTGCTCGTGGATTGATTGGGTTTGTGTGAATATGGCTTCTATTCTTGAACTGCATCACTAAATTTATGTTGCTCTGTGGATTACATTGAGTTTGGTTATATGGCTAATGTGTTTTTCTTCTCTCTTTCTTTTCATGTGTCTTCCATTGTTGTGCTTTGTTGCCAAGACTCAAATTTTAATCAATTCTCTTGATCACTTTGGACTACTGCGTTAAATTTTTTTTGGTTAAAAGTATTTATATTTATGCTAATTTTGTACAATTTTCTTCTTATGGGATATATTGTTAACCCTATGAATTAATATTGTTGCGTTTGTTGTCTTATTTATGTTTTTAATTCTTGGATTAATTTCATGCAGATTTTAGTTTGGCATATTAGCTGAGATTTCTTAACTTAATTTTAATTTAATTTTTCTGTCAATGAATTAGTTTCAAGCAAGGAAAATGTTAGATATAAATATGTTAAATGTTAATATCTATATAATTTCTATTCAACCACAGCACCTTGCCATTTGCTAACATATCCACTTAATCACATGCATTATATTTGTATTTGAATAGCCCTGAAAATTGTTGCCCACTCTCTGTATGATTAGAAATAAAGTTAAGAGATGCAACTGGGCATTTGAATGAACCTTGAGTACTAATTTGATCCCTGTTCTAATTATTGTAGTATCGATGCAACTGTACTGTTAAACTATCGGTAACAAATTTCCTTCTCTCATTCCATTGTATTGATATCATATCCATTACGCAATTTTGGTATATATATATATAATCAAACGCAAGTTGTTGGAAGAATTTGACAATGAAAATAACAACAAAAAGCAAGGAAATTCAATATCTTATGATTAATTTAATTTGGACACAATTTTCCTAATTATGTATGTCATTATATATAGCATGATAATTATATTGAGATAATTGCAGTGACCACCAAAAACCATGGATGTGATGTCCTCAACTAATACTATATTAAATTAAAATGATGGTTATAAGGTTTGTTATTGTGGTTTAAATGCTTCGTTAAAAGCTTCATGAAGTGATAATAACCCAAAAAGGAGATTTTACATATGCCTCAAATAGTCATAATTTACTTTGCAATAAGGTAAAATTGTTAGTATATTTGTTTAATGTTTATTTTATTGATTATAAATTTTCTTTCAAGAGTATTTATGTTGAAGAAAGAGGCCCAAACAACCACAATTGAATCATGTTCAACATTGGAATGGAGGAGCAAATAAAGCTAATGAAAGAAGATATTTTGTTGAGAAAAGAGAAAATTAAGTTAAATTTATTTTAGTGATTATCGTAATAAGTTTTTTTGCTTAATCTGAGTGTTATAATACAGTTTGTCATGGACAAATGGAACTAAATTGTAATATTTTGTTTAAAACTTGAATTTGGATGAATAAAAAAAGACTTTGGTTAATTGTCCTTTATCTTTATTGTTTTGTTATTTATAAAGATTCCTTAATGTAAATTCAAACTCAAAAAGTATGCATTAGAGATAAGACATGCGGAAGAACATGATGATGAGTTTTGGACTGTCAACAGCAATAACATTTATCAGCTTTGAGAATCCGAAACACCAAGACCTGTGTGAATATCGAAATCAAATCCAAATTAGGTTATACATTGTGTAGCAAAAATATACAGATGAGCTGGTAGTGTCAGGAAGAGCACGTCAAATGTCACGCCTCTACTATTATCCACACCATGTGAGACTGAACAACCCCTTCTAGTGTACTACCACCACTTTTTGAGACCACTCTCTCTCTATCTCTATCAGAGGACGTATCCAATTAGGTTTTAAACAAATGAGCCTCTTTTGTCTTCAAGTCTTACTATACATCCATATATATAATAAAACCCTACAGCCCAAAGCCTAAACCCTAAGGCCCAAAGCCCAAATCCATTTAAGGCCTAATGAATGTTCAATCTGCTTGGTGTGTGATCTTGTAAGCTTATTTAATATTAACAGGAGACCCAAACTTCTTTTAGGCCCATAAGTTATAAATGGTCTTTAGCAAGACATTATAATTACCCAATATTAAATAATGTTGGAATATAACGCTACCTAAATAACAAATAATCAATTAGAGTACATTTGATAATTGGTTCGCAGGGCATACACCAACACATGATACCTAATTAATAGTTGTAATAATCATCAAGAAGCATATTTTATAGTTTTATATCACAATAAATAATCTGAGCAGTAAAGAAGTAAATAATTACACCATAACATCTATCCATCCATATATAAAAGTGATTGGATCTATCCTTTCGTATACAGATAATCCATCTAGAAAGTACCACCAACACCTATCCATCCATCCATCCATATACAAAACCGATTAGATCTACCCATCCATATTCAAAAGTGATTGGATCCATAAACAAAATTTCCAACAACACATAGACAACACTAATTTATAATTTGGGAATCAACCAGATTGCTTCCCTCATTTGCAATTGATGAGAAGATTGATCATGTATTGGTTGAGTCAATGATGCTCTCCTCCTCCCTACTTAGGTTTGTAACTTTGGAAAGTGATGTCAGGTTATCCTTTGAACCTTAGAGCCTTGGTCCAAAAGAAAGTTTGAATGAATGTAGATCAACTTCTCCATACTTCCGTTCACTACAATATGAAGAGTTAGAAACTTGCAAATGCATATTTCGTTAACAATATTCACATGAATTGGTTATTAACAATGTGAAGAATGCTCATATACTCACAGTATTGTTGTGTTAACTCAGTATGGCAATATGTTCAAATATATTAAACCGAACACCTATAAAGAGACCTCAATGATGACCAAATAAATATGATATAAGTATTATTGTGACTTTGATATATGAAGCAATATATAGTAATCGAAACAAGGTTTAATAATAAAAATTTTTACACCTGTAAAGATTGTTAAGCAGGGTGAGTTGAGCCTTCATTCTTATATTTTTTAGTGTTGTGGTTAGAATTGCCACATTTCCTACATTTTTATACTTGACCCTTTCAAGTCAATTTGTTTGGACTTTTCAACTTATTAGGCTTATTTATTCCTCTCCTTCTAATTGTTTTAGGTCCTCATAGCATTACACTTTTGGGTAGTGGATTTATTACTTCTGCATCAACAATAGGTCTAAAAATTGAACCCCTAATAAGTTGCAACACATAGTTATATAATGTGACGAATTTAGACTTATAACAATCATCTACAATACCTCCGCCCTTTGTTTTGAATGGTGAACATAACTTATAGCATGTTTACTAGGATATTTATAAAGCTTATATACCTGAAAACTACACGATTAGTGTCTACCAATTCTTATAGTGGTTCACCTTTACTTATTCTAATACTAGTACTTGCTCTCTGCAATGATTCACCTAATTATTCTTTGCTTGGGTATTCATCATTATTAGTAAAACTACCATAACTAGTTGAGTGAATTTCAACTAGTTGGTGGTCATCAGGAATGTCAACTTATATAAAACTCTTATCTTGGTCCCTATTATGATAATTTAGCTCTTCATCAACTCCTACATTAACTCCACCAACTCCTACACTAACTCCTTTGTCAACTCTTTCTCTAACTCCTTCACCAACTTCCTCAACATGTTCATCATCAATATAATCTAACCTAATACCACACCTTCCCTCTTCACCCTGCTATCTCTGTCCTCTCCTCCAACTATAGGCAATATCCCTGATGCAAGGATTGGGGTATCTAATAAATGAGTTACATAAACATCAATCATTTAACGAATTTTCATAAGGCTAATGAGCCTTAGACAACTTGGATTTTATTTAATCAATCTCAACAGCTCACTAAATTTAAACCCTGTAATAAGCCTTGTGAAGTTGAAGCTATCCCAACTCCTTTCCCATTTCATATATTTGCCTATAGCTAACATAATCAAGGTTTACTTTATCAAAAACTTTTGTTTTCCAGTCAACATATTTTAATTCTAGTTTTACTATAAATGTTCCACCATAAAACAACCTTATACTACCAAATTGCGTATTACATGCACGTTCACAAGTAAGGGATTATAACCAAATCAAAAGGAAAATGTACTTGAAGATAGCCAAATCATTATTAACTTATCAATAGTGATAAATTCTTTATTAAAAAACTATTTAAATTATCATCGTTAGAAAATATAAACCTAAAAGAAAGTAGATTAATTATCTATTATCAACTTTTTCTAATTCATGCCTATAAAATTACACTCAAACACAAGCACATTAAGTTATATATAAATGCACTAATCAAGTTCACGTTGAATGATTAAATAAACTTCTTATTATTGTCAATAGTTTAAAAAATGCCTATAACTATACCTCTTATTCGAGGGATATTATAAATGTTTTTATGAATATTACATTAAGGATTGAATTCACAATTTTCTTTAATAACAAAATTATAGAATTAAATTATTAAACACGTCGAAAATTCAAAAGTAAAGAATGTTCATAAGATATAATTAAATTATTAAATACATTGAAAGTTCAACAGTAGCCTGATTCTAGCATTATTATTCATGTTATAGACTTAAATTATTAAATACATCGAAAGTTCAACAGTAGCCTGATTCTAGCATTATTACTTATATTTCTAATGTGAAGCTACGAACTTTCTATACATGAAAAATCATATGGTCTCAATTGAAGTCACAGGGACTTATAGTCTCAGATTGAATATTGGTTAGCACCTAGATCTAATACAAATTCTCTATGTGTCTTCAATTTTTAGAAACTTAATTTATGTTTCTAAACTTGATGAAAGTGGTTTTACTTTTAAGTTTGGTGATGGTTGTTTCAGCTTATTTAAACATAATTCTATTATTGGTTTTGGACTTTTTACGGATGGTTTCTATAAATTGAAATTGATGTTAATTTTTTTGAATCCCTATTTTCAGTTTATTATACCATTGGAACTAAACGTAGCATAATAAATGATAGTTCTACTTACTTATAGCTTAAACATTTAAGTCATATATCTAAAGAAAGATTAGAAAGATTGTGAAAGATTAGAAAGATTGCTAGATTTCTTGGTATATGTGTGGATTATAGTAAAGGAAAGCAAACCAAATATAGTAAGAAATGGACCATAAGAAGTGGTTAGCTCCTTGAAATTATACACACTGATATATGTGGACCTTTTGACACTCCATTCTTTAGTAGAGAAAAGTATTTTATCACGTTTACAGATGATTTTTCACATTACATATATATGTCTATTTGCTTAATGAAAAATACCAAGGTGTAATTTCCCTTTAGATGTTTGTAAAAGAGGTTGAAAGGCAATTAAGCAGAAAAGTTAAAACTGTAAGTGATACACTCATATTTTCATATATGTTTAGGACTTAATTCAAAGTCATTTATATTCATTTTATGTTCATCTATAGCTGGTTTATCATGGTTTAGCATTATTTGAGGTTCGTTGATGTAAAATGCATAAATGAAATAAATACACTCGAATTGCACTGTTTTTGGGTTTCTGGTAGACTTGGCCTTTAGCCATTGTAGGATTTTTATCTCAAGATTGGTTTAGGCAAAAATTTGAAATTTCGTACTTAAATTCTTGACTCATTGACAGATTTTTTAGGATCAATTGTAGATTTTTCTGAGCTGAAATTTAGGAGAAATAAATTCTTAAAATTTGCATCAGATTTTGGATCGCTAGAATGACCTTCTGACGATATTTTGACCATAACTTTTGCCTCAGATGGCAAAATCCCGTGATTCAAGTCTCATATTGAAGCTAACTCAAAGATGAATATATTTATAAAATTTGAGCTCCTAAATCATCATCGTTTAGTTTTTATGCACCGTCAAAATTGACCTTGAAAAATCAATTCCAACCAGCCAGGGATCAACATCAGCCCCACACTCCATTCCACAACGTCACCAACAAGCCAAGGATCAACACCAGCCCCACACCTTTAATTATTTCAGTACAACTAGCAGCTACCCATCCACCAAAGAACCACACATCAGCCCCCACCAGCATAGCCTTCACTTCCATCAATGCAAGCTCCCATACTCCACACACAAACCCACACATCAGCCCCACACTCTATTTCACTCTCCATACCTTCACAACGCCCCACTCCATTATTCTCACATGCAGATCCCCACCTAGCTCTAGCCTTTCACTCCACTAACACATCATTCATACTTCAACAACGTACCTAGCATAAAAAAGAAGAAGGTCCACTCTCTAGGTCACACACGGACAAACAAGCCTCCACTTTTTTATTTCACAAAAATCATTCAACTTCCAAGCTCTAGCTGAAAAAAATGATTCACACAAGCCTCTCCAAAAATTACAGCTACCATTCCTCCCATTGAAGCAAGAACCCTTGATCAACTCTCCAAAAAGCAACACGCCATTCACGAAAAAACTTCCTTGGACATAACTCCAGCCTCCTACACCCAAGCCTAGAATTTTCTCTCCATTCTTCCACATACACCACACCACTCACAACTAGCAACCTCTACACTTCAAGGATGCAACCAAGAGCCTCCACCTATAGCTACAAGCTACATCAGATTTTTCACGTCAACGCATGGACAAGATATCCACGCCACTTACCAGCTTCCACCAACTTTCTATCAATGCAACTTCCACCATTTATCATATCTACCCTCCATTCATTAAAACCAAGGAAGCCTTCAGCAAAGTAGTAACAACATAGCCTCTATACTCATCTTTGATATGAGACTTGAATCCCTGGATTTTGCCATCTGAGTCAAAAATTATGATCAAAACATTGTCAAAAGATCATTCTGGCAATCTAAAAGTTGATGCAAATTTTAGAAATTTATTTCTCCTGAATTTCGGCTCAGAAAAATCTGTAATTGGTCCCAAAAAATCTATAGATGAGTCAAAAATTTAATTATGAAATTTTAGAATTTTTGGCTAAACCAATCTTGAGATAAAAATCCCATAATGACTAAAGGTCAAGCTTGTCAGAAATCCAAATACAGTGCAATTCGAGTCTATTTGTTTCATTTATGCATTTTACGTCAACGAACCTTGAATAATGCTAAAACATGATAAATCAGCTATAGATGAACATAAAATGAATGTAAATGACTCTAAATTAAGTCCTAAACATATATGAAAATATGAGTGTATCATTCTTCTTCAAGATTTTCCATATTTTCCTCAAATATATTACCGGCTGCATCATAAACTATTTGCATGTACGAATTTTCAATTCCATCAACATAATTTGTTATAAATCTAATTCCAATTCCCCTTTCAAACTCATTTAAGTTGACAGATGATTGTGCTTGATTACCCCTTGAGATGCTACAAATCAATGGTTTCCCATGTCATGTCCACTCAAAATAATTGGGAACAAACCCTTTTCTCAACAAATGCCTATTAACTTCATCAATAAGAAGGAAACATTTGTGTTTGCACTTTTTACATGAACATCTGATCTTTGGCTTATCTATATATGCAAGTTAAGAACATGCATAATGAATAAAAGTTTTAACTTTCTCAACAAATTTAGGATTAATATAACCATCAGGTGTTAATCATCTATACATCCAAGATCTATCAACATAACTCATTTATACAAAATTGTTAATTTAAAACAGTGATTTCATAGTTAGTGTCATTCAAGTTCGTCAAATATTACAAAACATCTGAGATAAGACTTGTAAATCAAGACAATAAGTTTTCATTGTGATTCTTAGGCTCGTATTTTTCACCGATAAGCCTTACAAGAGCCCCATCATGGGTTATGGGTTAAGGTTTATGGGTTAAGTTCTAAAATATTTGTAAACTTAAGATTGAACATATATGTTTGTAATCATATATGTTAGAAGATAATTAATCCTATATTAAATATACACTAGTGCCAAATATAATAAGTATTAATATGAATACTTAATTTAATAAATTGTTTTAACATATATAATTTTAAAAAGATAGTGTCAAAATTTACACATGAAAAGTAAAGAGAAGCTAATCATTTCAAAGAGCATCAATGAAATAACTTAGATTTCATATTAAGGTAATTGGAACTATAATATAATTCAAACTCATCCTATATTAATTCAATGATAAACCGAAGTTCATACCACAAACAAGTTTCACATTGTGCAGGCCATTTCAATTAAAATTTGGAAAGTTTAGATGGAAAGTTCAAACCGTAGACAAATACCCAAATTAAACCAAGTTTACAAAAACATAGTAAAAAAACAAAATCACTTACCTTAACCGACATGTAGAAGGATCTTCTTGAAGTATGTGAAGAAAGATGATAATGATGGACCTACTCTGAAAAATATAGAAATTGATACAAATGTCATTAAAATGTGTAAAAAATCATTGTTGACATTGTCAAAAATATAAGGAAATGAATGTCATTTGAATACCTTCTAAAGCTTTTCTTCAATATCCTTCAAAATATAAATACTACCAATAAATGAGTTCCTACAACTAAGAAAAAAATCGTTCACAATCTAGAAAGCAGGATAAATTAAAACAATTGCTATGAAATATTATAATCAATCAAGGTCATGAGCTATATTGAAATAATTCAATTAATCATTGTTATCCTCAATAATTTGCATCATTATAAGTCTTCTCATTTTCATTAGCTTAGAAATTTGGCTAAGAGTATAAAGAAGATGATGACAAACTTTACTTAGACTAAGAAAAGAGTATAAAGCATCAAAGACAAAAGTTAGTTGGTGAGATGTATGTTCTCTAAAAGTTGAGAGAGATCTAAGAATCAAATCTGTCATAATTGATTCTCTTTTAGTCTTCATATATGTCACTATGTTCCCACTTAATCAAATTATTGACCATATTTTACAACCAACATAAAATTTCCTAAGTGCTAGGGAGGAATTCTAAAAAAATGTGCATGAATTTTAACATTGATATAAGTGGGCTTTAGAAAACTTAGAGAAACCTTATTCTTATAGTTATAGAATTCCTTAAGAATAAGATGATCAATTAATAATAAGGAGCTTTATTTTTTATTTAAAAATGGTGATGTCATATTTTACGAGGAGCCTGTTGAAAATTTGGCAGAGTTTTCCTATAAAATAGACATTTTCCTTTTGAAATAAGGGTCATTCTTACAATAAAATACACTTCTATATCCACCAATAACCATAGCTCAATTTGAGTCTCCAAACTATATGTCGATTCTCAATTAGGTCAACATTTACATTTCAAAATCTATAATAATCCAATTCACAATTCAAGTATACCAATTTTTAACCCATACACTCTCATTTATAATCAATACATCAAGATATTCTCAATTCTAATAAACAATAACTCATTTTAATCAATTTCATTTATTTATTTAAGAATATAGCCCTTTATAAAATTTTAGGTACCTCGAGAATAAGAATAAGCTAGCATTTTGAACAAAACCTTATAACAAAGATCGTTATGGCACATTTAAGGGCATCTTCATCATCTTTTAACCAAAAAGGATAAAACATTAATAGAGTCCCTTTCTTATAGGAATGACAATCTCTATTGGAAAACAAGTGTCAAGTTTTTTGTGATTGCCAAAAAAATTTCTTTATGATAAATTGTCTTAGGTGGTTCATTCATTCTTACTAAAATTATAAATGATAGAAAGGTTTCCAAGCTAGTAGAGGAACAGGATCCTCAGGGCAAGAAACTAATTTCCTTGAATAGAAAAGTTGTGTAAATTTTATTTTATGCACTTAGGAAGAAGCAAATAGATTCTCTATATATGAAATGACTCATGGAATTTGACATACTTTATAAATTACATAAGAGGGAACAAATAAAGTAACATAAAGAAAGGTTAGCATGCTAACATACAAATATGAATTGCTTCAAATGAAGTATGATGAAAGCATTTTTAGTCTGTATACTAGATTTATTGTTATTGTCAGTACTCTCGAGGATCTTGGAAAGACCTATAATAACATTTAAATAGTAAAAAAATTTACTTAGGTCACTTCCAAAGATATAAAAAGCTAAAGTGATGCTCATATAGAAGCCAATGATCTATCAATACTACTATTACAAGAGTTTATTAGATCTCTTTTTGCATACTAATGAGGCTTCAAAAAACACTAGAAGAAATGACATTTTTAAACAAAAAGAATTTAACACTCAAACCCTTAAAGGATGAACCAAGTGAAGAGGAAGATAAATCAACTAATGAAAGTGATGAAAAACACATTGTCTTAATCACTAGAAATTTTAAGAAGTTTTTAAAGAACTCCTAAAAAGGAAAAGGCTTTAAAAATGATAAGATATAATTAAAACGTAATTAAAGAAATTATGTTTTGAATATAGGAAACTTGAATTTATAAAGTATCAATGTCCTCTTAAACAAAATGAAAAATATGGCAGAAATGACTAGAAAGAAAAGAGGGATAAAGGTAAAAAGAAGGCACTTATAGCCTCCATTTGACATTATATAAGTGATTCCAAAAGTGAGTATTCAGAAGAAGATGTAGCTCACATTTGTTCCATATCAAAAGAAGATGATGAGATAGTCTCTAACTCTAAATCTTGTAATAATGATAGTGATATTGATTACACATATAATGAACTAGTTGAGAGCCTTAAAATCATGAGCATAAAAAGGAAAGAACTATTTTCTAAACTCAAAAAGGCTCAAAAGAATCTAACTAAATGAATGAATGAGAATGAAAAGATAAAGAGTAAATTGAATAGTATCAAGGCATCTAAGAGTGTGGTTATTGTTGATAATCATTAATTAGATGCATTGACTCATGAGAATGAAGCAAAGGAAAAGGAGGTTAATACCCTTAAGAACTCATTATCTAAGTTCATAATAGAAAGTGAGAAACTCAAAAACATGTTTGGATCTCGAAAGAATTCAAATAATAAGCATAGAACTGGGTATAAATATATGAATGTTTCTAATGATAAAACTACATTTATTAAAGGAAAGAATTTGCATAGTGAAGAATCATTGCATAAAATGACACATAAGCATATGGTGCATCCATATTCGTGCATAAACATAAAACACATGCATATGACACATCTATTAAGGCTCACTCTAAGAGCAAAGCTTATGCTTTCATATATGACTCACAATTTAGGCCTAAAACTCAACAATCAAGGAAAGAATAGGCATAATTTTATGAAAAAACACATGATAATGCATAGCCTCACTCATACCATATTAGGCCTCATACTAAGCATAATATTATGACACATTTTTATACTCTTTATGAGCATCAATACAATGAAAGAAACATGCCTAATACATATAATCCTTGTTGCCCAAAAAGAATATTCCATTCGTTTATGTAAAGGAGAAATTCCCCTAACTCATATACACATAGAAGAACAATGAATTCATCCAAGCACCAAAACCATACAGTTCATCATCATACAAGCAACTCATATTACTCATATAATACGATATATTAGTTTTATGGTAAATATGTGCACATTAACAAATTTTATTTCACAAAATAAAGGCAAATGAGTAAACCCTTATTGAAATGGGTTGAAAAGAAGAAAAAGACTAACAATCAAAAACTCAAGCTTATTTAGGTACCTAAAACACAATTTTTTAATAGGTTTTAAGAAAAGAAGGAGCAAACGGTATATAGAAGGTGGATGGTTAAGGCACATAATCGATGATGCATCCCAACTCTTAGAGACAAAGATGGACAATGTCTCAATTAGAGATAATGCTAAGAGAAAGATTATTGGCATTGGAAAAGTTGGTAATGACACTATTATTTATAATGTATTTTTAATCGATAGATTGAACCATAACTTGTTAATAGTGAGACAACTATATGACAAAGGCTATAAAGTATATTTTAATGGAAGATCATATATATACACATAATTGATTTTGATGATTTATCGAACCAAAAATACAAACTGCCTAATATCTATTAGTAAAGATGAATAGATTTAGCATATAAGGCTTAAACATACAACAAATTTGAGAAAGACAAGAATTTTAGAGCTTGCAAATTGGAAAACAAGCCAAGATCTTATTTAAAAATAAAAAGTTGGGAACTTCTACTACACTTTTACAATTATTTCATATAATTTTTTTTAGACTGAAGTTGCTAGTTTAGGTCAAAAGTTTTATACTTTTGTCATAGTTCATACTTTAGTATATTTACTTAGCTTTTATTCTTAGCCAAAAAAAATGAATGTTTGGGGCATTTATCAAATTTATAAAGAGGCTCAAAATGAAAAGTAGCTCTATGTTGCATCTATTAGGAGTGACCATAGTAGGAAGTCTAAGAATAAAAGGTTTGAATCCTTTACTGAAGATAACAATATCTTTCACAACTTTTCTACGGCAAGAAATGGCTCACAACTTTTCTACGGCAAGAAATGGCTAGGTCTATGAAAAATGAGTATGGTCTCCTAATTATTTTTTGTTAGAGGTCATGGCTATTGCATGTAAAATTTCAAATAAAGTGTAAATAATATTGACATTAGATAAAACACCTTATAAGCTTTGGCATAGGAAGAAGCCAAAATTTAGTTACTTTAAAGTTTTTTGGTGTAAGTGCTATATTTTGAATATTAAAGATTACTTAGGAAGGTTTGATTCCAAAGTGGAAGAAGATTTTTTTTGTTATTCCTTAACAAGCAAAGCATATAGGGTCTTTATAAAAAAAAAAAGTCTTATTGTTGAAGAGTTTATGCATGTTGTCTTTAATGAATCTCCTATTATATCAAAGAATGATGTTGAAGATGATATATAGGTATATCTAGGGAACTAGAGAAATTATGAAGAAAATAAGAGTGATCATCAACATACCTTACATGAGCATATTGTCAGACCAAGTGAGGGAAACAAAAAGGATGAAAAGCTACAAACAGATTATAATTTCAAGAAGAACTATCCTCTAGATCAAATTCGAGGTGATGATCAATAAGAAGCAATCATTAGATCTCATTTTATAGACTTATCTCATCATATTTTCATTTTTTACATTGAACATAAGGCGATAGAAGAAGCTCTTAATGATGGAAGTTGGGTTTTTGCTATAAACGAGGAGTTAAAACAATTTGAGAGCAATAAGGTATCGAATTTAGTATCTAGACCTAGATATCACCAAATTATAAGTACGACTAGGTTTTTAAAAATAACTCAGATAAATCGAGTACCATTATGAGATATAAAGTTAGATTAGTGGTAAAAAGGTATAATCAAGAGGAAGGCATAGACCACAAAGAAAATTTTGTACTACTAGTAAGGTTAAAATCGATCAGATTATTAATTGCATCTGCATCTTGTAAAAACTCTCAATTGTTTTAAATGAATGTTAAAAGTGTTTTTTAAATAGTTATATTTAAGAAGAAGTGTATATTAATCAACTTCAAAAAAACATAATGGACCCAACAATGTTTACAAACTTTCTAAGCCTTATATAGTTTAAAATAAGTTACTAAATATTGGTATGATAAGTTAAGTACATATCTTTTAGAAAATAGTTTCTCTAAAGTTAAGGTTGACGCTATACTCTTTATTAAAATGCACAAGCATGATATTTTAGTTGTTTAAGTTTATGTCGATGACATTATTTTTGGGTCCACTACTGAGAGTATATTTAAATAATTTTCCACTTATATGAGTAGAGAATTTAGTCCAGTATAAGAGGAGTGCTTAAATTCTTTCTTAGACTTCAAATCAAGGTATCTTTATCAATCAAGTGAAGTACACTAAAGAACTACTCAAATGCTTCAAAATGGATTAAGCCAAATCACTGGGGACACTGATGAGTATCACAATAAAATTGAATAAAGATGAAAAGACAAGTCAGATTATCTAAAAATTTAATAAGGTTTGATTAGTAGTTTGCTTTATATTATCGTAAGTAGGCTCAATATTATATTTAGTGTATACATGTTTGTTGAATTTCAACTACCGTGTCTTAGGGAATCTCACCTTTTAGTCATTAAGTGCATTCTTAGTTATTAATATGGTGCCATTTTGTTAGGACTTTGTTATCTTAGGCATACATTTTTTGGTGAGTTAAGGTTTTAGAATTAGGGACTTTTTAAGTTTTTCATATCCTTAATTATTTTTTAAAATTAATGGTTCATCACTACAAGAAAAATGTTGAATTGCGACGGAATATTACGAACGGTATTAAAACCGTTGAAATTACCAACCGAAAATGCATATCCTTCGATAAAGTTGGTTGTAGAATAAAAGTATTGCGACGGAACAGCATTCCGTTGCTGAATGTTGGTGGAGGATATTTACCGACACACATTTCGGTCGGTAAAGTGGTCGATAAAAATGTTAGATTCACGCCCTTCATTAAAACGAATTTGATAAATTATTAAACCCTCCATCTTTTCTCCTTTCTTCCTCTCCCCAGCTCAAACCTTTACTTTCCTTTCTTCTTCCTTCTCCTTTCCATCGTTCTCGTCCAACGTTCTCCTCCAACGCCGCCGGTCACCGCCGCCTGTCGCCGCGTCGTCGTCGTCTTCTCTGACAAGTAAGTCACTTCTCCTCCCTCCCCTCTTTCTCTGATACATGTGGATAGGTTATAGTATTTTTGTTTTTATATGTAAATGTTTTATTGTATTTATATTTATAAAAAAATGTTGATTTATATTTAAATGTTTATTGTTAGAAATGTTGATATATATTTAAATGTTGTCATTGATTTAAATGTT